>PYAF01005925.1:2188468-2220841 GCA_007407185.1 Glycine tomentella
GTGCACATAAGATGCTGTTACAATAACAAATATTTGGTGAGGTGGAAACAGAACAATTGGTGGATTGCTGCGGGAGCTGATGAACCTGAGGAAGACCAATCCAAATGGTCATGTACATTGTTCAAGCCAATCTACGTAGATGCTGATGCTAAAACAGCCCGATTTTTGCACGTCCAGCTTGGACACTATGCATGCTTATGGAGGCTTTTGAATGAACCGTATGATTTCTGTTTATTTGCATCATCAGAAAATCCTGACAGTAATGAGTGGGATATCCACACAATCATTGATTGGGAATCACTATTGATAATGCCTAAACATGTTGCATTCAAGGGCGACAATGGCCAATATCTCAGTGCCCGCATCATCGAGAGACACCCATATCTGCAGTTTGCATCAAATGATATAGGTGATCCAACAGTTGGGAACGAGATCTTCACCACTCCTGACGGAAGTATCCATGTAAAGTCCGATTACTTCGGTAAATTCTGGAGGCTTAGCCCCAGTTGGATATGGGCTGACTCAGATGACACCACCAATAACAACCCCGACACGTTGTTTTGGCCAATCAAAGTTGACAACAATGTCGTTGCTCTTCGTAACTTAGGCAACAATAATTTCTGCAAGAGACTCGACGCCGACGGCAAGACAAGTTGTCTTAATGCCGCAGTTTCCACCATTTCTAAAGAGGCCCGACTAGAGGTGGAAGAGCTTATTATTTCAAGGCAAATCTATAATGTCAATTTTCGTCTCTTGGATGCCAGAATTTACAGCCAGAGTGTCCTCACAATGGCCACCAGAGTTGCCATTAACAGGACCCAAGAACCCAATGATGCAGAAGTGAAGCTCTCTTACACAGATACTAAGAGCAGTACTTGGAATGCTAGTGTTTCATTGAAGCTGGGTGTCAAAACTAGCTTCGAAACCGGCGTTCCATTCATCGCAGAAGGAAAAATTGAAATTTCGGCTGAATTCACTGGAGCATACCAGTGGGGACAAACTAACACATCATCAACTGTAGTGGAGACTGTGTACAAAGTTACTGTGCCACCAATGACTATGGTGACAGTGAGTCTGCTAGCAACAACGGGTTCATGTGACGTTCCCTTCTCATACACTCAACGTGATACTCTTACTAATGGTCAACAAGTTACCTATAACATGGATGACGGCATTTATACTGGCGTTAATTCTTTCAACTTCAAGTATGAGACCAAACAAGAAAAATTATGATGTAATTAAAATGCCACGAATGTTTGTGGGTACCATTTCTGGAAACCCTCACGAGACTTCACTCGTCCACTAGGGGTAACCTAGGGGTTTAAAAGGCTTGTTGCATGTGCTAAATGCAATCGCGTTCCCTGCGAAAGTGGCATTTTTATTTTTGTTTGTAATTCAGTACAATAATATGTATTGTAGTAGCCTTCACTCTTTACTTGGGGACTTCATATTCTGGTGATTCCTGAAGTCATGGGTAGTTTGTTCACTGGCTTAATTTTTTGGTTCAATGTTGGCGATTGTTTTGTGTGAAAATGGGTTCCTATGATTTCTTTTGCCTGCTCTAGGGTTAATGTCAGGCCAACTCACCTAGACAATTAGGCTTTGTTTGGAAGTTAGGAGGGAAAGAGAAGGAAAAAGATTCAAGGGAAAGGGAGGGGAAGGAAAGGGAGGAAAATGAGAGAAGTTCCTTCCTCCTTATTTGAGAGTTAAAAATATATCAAGAGAAAGAAATTGAGAGTTAATAAGATGTTAAATGTGAAAATTATATAATTTAAATGTAAAAATATATTAAAAATATATTTTAATATATTTTTGAATTTGTAGTTGGGGTATGATAATAATTTTAATTACTTTTCCTTCTAAAAACTTCTAAATTGGAGGAACAATAATTTTCCACTTATTCCTCATAAGTTTGTGCAACTGTGCCAAAAATTTGATGGATATAAAGTATACACTTACAATACCAGTAAATATCTCAGGGTTAAAAATAATATCGTTCTCACAAGGATCAATTTACCCATTACCAATCTTATGCCTATCCTAATCTTATCTGATGCAAATCAATGGATGTAGAGAAAACACTTAAATGTCAATGAAATTGCTAGGTAAATAAACTAGACCCTAAAAATGCTATAGATGAAATTTATCAAGTAACTAAGGGCCTAGGGACATTGTATATCATCAATAATCTATCTAAATCTTCTTCCTTAACCCATTACTAGAAAAATGCCTATTTACGACCCCTATTTGCGACGCATTTTTTACATATCAAAATTGCGACACATTTACAACACATTTATGATGAAATTTCAATAGGAGACAAATGCAGAAAAATGCGACACACATAAGCTAGTTACGTAATAGTTTTGGGGCTTTTTTTGGAAACTTTATAATAAAGAGTTTTATTTTCAAAAGCTTATCAAATTGGTTAAAGATTTTGTAAGTAAAACAAGTTATGTAACTCTTTAATTTGAAATTAGTTACAAAATTTTAGAAAATATTTCAAATCACTATTTAATTTTATAATATTTTAGATAAAATTTAATATATTATAACTTAAATAAAAAAATTGTAACTTTTATCAAAATATTTATAAGCGTTAAATTTAAAAACTAGTTACAAAATTTTAAAGAATATTACAGTGTTTATAGTTTTTATGATATTTTAGATAAAAGTTAAAGTTTCGTAATTCAAAAAAAAGCTTACATAACTTACAGTGACTTATAAAAAGTATCTGTTCTTTCTTATACTCTTGGATTGGATTTACTTACAGTGACTTATAAAAAGACTAAACAAATGTAAGTCAATAGTATCATTATTCTTTATATTGTATTGAACTCTTAATTTATTATTATTATTTTTTTTGGTAAAGTATTGAATTCTTAATTTAAATACTGACAGCCATATAGGCGCAACTTATTCGGTTAGATTCTGTTATTCAGTTTAACCCTTGTATTCTATTATTGGATGGATTGCTGATCTATAAATAAAGATCAATCCTTTCTTGTTAAAAAATACAATCTCGTCTACTATTCAATAATCATTGAAATCTATCTTACAAAATCTTCACTGACTTTTAACGAAAGCTCAAGGCTTTTTACACAAATCTACCAAGTTTAGTGGCAACTCATCAGAAAATGTCTATTACAAACTGTTAAGAAAGATAGCAATTTCCACAAAAAAGAACACATAAAAGCCCAAACACCCTTGTTTCAAATATTTGAATCTTCAACTGCCCACTTTCCTATTTGATAGGAAATAAAAGATATTGCAACATGAAAATAGAATATATGATCAGTATCTTCTAGTTACCAGTATCTCCTTATATCAAGGAAGAAGATATTGGGCCCAACCGCATGATTGCCAAAGTCCAGTTAAATCCTATAAATACAGCACAAGCCATGATAAAAGGTACACACATAATTCTGACCCTCTCTTTCCATTCACACTGCACACACCGCACACCAATTGCGTTGTGAGTATTGTTGTTGTGATCATCATTTTCCTTAAGTTGTTTCAGTTCATAAGATTCTTAAGATAGAGAGAGTCCGATCCTATAGAAAAATATCCAACAACACTTATTGGACATTTCTGTTCTCTCCGAGCAAAACAAGTTCCAATGTGATCCTACATCCAAGGCCGAGCCAGAGCTCAAGACTTTCCACTATCTGAAAAAATTGATTACAACCCTCAAGAACAATCACACACTCACAAATCATTACAAGATCAAAAACCCTGATCTAAACTACTAGAACAATCTTTAACAATCATAGAAGACATTCAACCCAGAACCCAACAATGACAATGATTTCAAAAACAAAATATGGTAGAAAGACTCAAAAGTTATGTAATAACCTTTTATACTAGTCACCTTAATATGAAATGACTAAAATACCCCTAGGCCAAGATGAAATTACAAATATGCCCACATATCTCCACCTTGACTCTATTTTGACAGCAAAAATATCTCAAGCACTTGGCGACTGTCTAAATCCTAGACTCTGGACATCTTAAGCAAATCCAATGCAATATTGAACCTACTTACAGGTACGACCTTAGTCATAAGGTCTGCCGGATTCCTTTGGGTGTTGATCTTTTCTATGGACACTTGACCTTGAGCTACTATATCCCTTATAAATTGAAACTTCACATCTATGTGCTTTGTCCTCTCGTGAAACATGTTGTTCTTGGATAGGAATATTGCACGCTGAGTCACTATGAACATGAGTCTGATCTTGCTTGAAACCAAGATCTGTCAACAAGCCTCTAAGCCACAACGCCTCCTTAATTGCTTTAGTTAGTGCTTTGTACTCATATTCTGTAGTTGACAATGCTACCACATGCTGCAAGGAGGATTTCCAACTTACCAAGTTGCCTCCCACGGTAAAAACATAACTTGTTATTGATATTCTCTTATCTAAATCTGCTGCAAAATCAGAGTCACAATAACCCTTAACTTGTATGTTAGTTTCATGATTTTTACAATATACCAAACCAATATCAACAGAATTTCTGAAGTATCTCAAAATCCAATTAACAGCATCCCAATTAGAACTATCAGGATTACTTAAAAACCTACACACAAGTCCTACTGCATAGGCTAATCAAGTCTTGTACATATCATATAATACATAAGACTTTCCATACAAGCTAGTTTGATATTCACCAACATATTTATTAGCATCAACAGATATAGCATAAGCAATCATAACAGAATTAAAACAATCCGTAGGATTCTTAGTAAGGTTCAGGAACCTTGCTGGTTTTCACATTATTCTCCTTACACGATCCCTTGCTAGGGTATAATCAGATAAAGGGTTAGAGTTAACCTCGGGCCTCTCAGATTCAGAGAAATCATCATTATATTGAGGATCTTAATCATCAAGCCCATGATCATCTATCTCAGCCACAATAGTCCCTTGCTTAGGACTTAGGGTGTTATGCTCCACCTCAAAGAAGACCTTGTTAGGACCTTCTTGAATTCTTGAAATATGTTCTCTTGAGACTTATCGTACAAGTTAGTCTTAAAGAACTCCAGTTCATTAAAAATAACATCCCTACTAATGGTAATTTTCCTATCATGCAAACACCACAACTTATTCCCTTTTACCCTAGTGGAGAAAGGAACACTAGAAGATCCCCATAAATTAGAATGAATGTATTCAATTCTATATGCAACCCTATAAGTGGAATGAGCAAATTTAGATCTATGAAACTTACCCATGGCACATACATCATAAAAGGAGAGTTCTCTTACCCCTTTTAAATCAATGAAGACTTGCTTCACTAAACATTGAGACCTTTACTTCTAATATGCCCTATCTGTCTATGCCATAGTCATGGGCGGATCCAGCTTATGACTTGAGGCGCAGTGATCCCCTTTAAATTTTTTCAATAAATTTTAATATACCCTTAACAATTGTTTACAGTTTGGCAGTGCTTGTTAATTATTTTCATTTGTAATTCATGCATTAACACTTGTTTATAAGGTGATTAAAGTCTTTGTTCTTCATTGAAATGAGAAGTACAGTTTAATCATATGCATTTTGTAGAAATATTTTAGTCTATATTATAAAAGCTCATATTCAAAGATCTCAAACTCAATACTTATATCTAAACTAATTCTCATGTTGTCATCATGGTCTTTTGAAATCTCATCGCAATTTATAATAAGCTTATTTCATTATTCTATTCAATCAAGAACAATAATTTGGTCTGACTATTTGTTTGTTTCTTTATATTATGGTTTATAATTATTTGTTCCTTTAGATTTTCTTTACAAAAAAAAAAATTGGGGGCGTTGTCCCCGAACTCCTGTCACTAAGTATGCAGACATAAATAAATTTTTCTAGATCTGCCACTAGTACTCTCCATTGATTATTTTTCTGGATCCATCACTGGCCATAATTCCACCTGATTCAAAACATTAGCAAAAATAAAAACAAAACTAGAAATAACATATTCTTTGTGGAAATACAAACCATTACTCAACTCACCATACAAAATTGACCTCTTGCCTCTAAACACTTTTAATTTTTCATTCTTCGAATAATAAGAATAACCTCTAGAATCTAACTGACTTAGAGAAATCAGATTTCTTCTAAGGTACGGTTAGGGACATATCTAACATGTTGCATTTCTTTTACATTTCCATTGTCTAGTTTAAGTAATATATTACCTGTACCGGTAACATTGCATGCAACATCATTACCCATCAACATTTACCACAATCAAACAGTTGTAGAGATTTAAACCATTCTTTCCTACGAGTCATATGGAAAGAACATCCTAAATCTGTAAGTAACAATCAATGCATCACATGTTACATCAATCACAGTAGCTGCATTATTCTCATTATTATTAGATTCAACTAATTTTCCTAACCTTTCTCCACAATCTTTACGGGTACGTCCATCTTTCCCACAATAATAGCAAACAAATTTACCGTTATTATTATTTTTGTTCTAGAAATTATTTTTGTTCTATTATTCTAATCACTATTCTTATTTCCTTTAGGGTTATGATTAACAACTAAACTCTCAAACACTGCCATAACCCTTTTTTTTTCTGATTTCATTTCTATGTCTCTCATCTTAAATGAATCAACAACAACATCTAAGGTTAAAGTTGAATCCCTACCATATTTTATTGCATTTGTAATTCCTATCTGAGAATCAGCCAAAGAATTTAATAATAGTACAACAAATGTGTTATCAGATAATTCTTCACCAACATTAGATAAATCACAAACTATTTTTTGGAAGTCTTCAACATTCGCAGACAGTGATTTTGAGGAATCCATCCTAAAACTAAATAATTGTTCCTTAATAAATGCAATTGATGGCAATGAATGTCCTCACTGCTCGAGCGCTCATATTCTAGAGAACAAGTAGTTTTTGTCCATGCAACTCCCTAGCACTAGATTTGCAACGCTGACAACTCAAAGCTCGAGCGCCCTCTAGAAAGTTAGAACACTATTTTTTTTTTCCAGTCAACGCCCTAACGCTGGAAGAGCAGCGCTCGAGCGTGCAACACATATAAGGCTAGAATTGAGGTATTTGAGCCCTAATGCTCGAGCATGGCCAAACCCTAACCCCTTTTCTCTCAAAACTTTGAATCCTCCACTCTAATTTCTCACAAATTTCACCTTTCTTTCATTAATTTCATCACATTCTCATAGAATCACACACTTCTACGATTCTATTTCATCACATTCACTCAGATTCATTAGGTAAGCTCCACGAACCTCTTTGGTGATTTTTGATAATTTTGACTTAATTACTAGATAGAATTGCATGCTTAGGGTTCTAATTGATAAAATTTAACATTATTGACTAAAAACCTAGGATTGACCACTTTGGGGAATTTGAGAATTTTGAGGATAGGATTGACATTGATTTGAACTTAGGTTATTTGGGCATTTTTTGAGCTTAATTAACTGTTACTTTCATGAGTTATGCAAATTTGATCACAGGCCTAGGTTTGGTATACTTTGGGGAATTTTTGGTAATTTGAGCAATTAGGACACTGATACTTCATAGATACACTTTTGCACTGATTGCTTGAATGTTGTCTTATACTTGCTAAATAGGGAGTTTGATACTCATTATTAGTATTTTTAGATTTTCTCCTTGCTTTAGAACTGCTCACTTACACATGTCTACTCTTTCACTATGGAATTACATTGTTATATTGAGATCACAATTGAATTCTTACCTTTGCATTATTGTAGACTGCTTCCTTAGTTTAACTATTAGTGGAATTTTTCATGTTGCCTGAGAACACTTGTTGTACACTGAGAAGTAGTACCTGTTAAACTTAGACTTAATGCTGAATTGGTGCATGATGTTTGCTTTGATTGATATAATTATTCGGTTCACATTATGTAATTTTAGGTACATACACATGGTACCTAAGAAGCAAACACGTACCTCTGCAAGGGCCAGCACCAGCGCCCCAAATTATGATGCACACCTGTTCCGTTCAGCTCTCCACGAGCAGCAGTATAGGTCAGTGATGCTTTGTTGATAGGTTAGGCTAAACCACGACAAGTGCACCAATCGAAAAGTAGTAAAGTGAATAAGAAAAGTATCATTCCCAAGAGGATTGGGGTATCTAAACAATAACTCACTAAACTGGTTTTACTTAGAATAGCGAGTAGATGAAGTAATAATAAAAGAAGAAATAAACAAAGAATAAAAAGTATTAAGAAGTTAGTTTCCCTAAATTCCCCTTGACTCCACCACTTGTTAATTTGATTAATTTCTATATTCAATTATTGGCAATCAATTCTATTTAAATAGTGTCCTGGCACCTTAACCCTTAATTTCACATCGAATTGCCTAGCGTCCTAGTGCAACTAACATACGAAATGCGCAGAGTGCATACAACGTGTGACCCCTATGTCTAGGTGGACTGCTTATTATATGGTAGGATTACTAGATCCCAATTTACATACCCACATGTCTGTGTAATACATAAATCTAATTTCTATTCAAGGGCGTCAACTCAAGATCAGCATTAAGCATAGATAATCTTACTCAAATAATGAAATAGAAACAGACCAATAAATCAAATTAACATACCCTAGTCAAGATTCAATTAGGTTCATATATACATGATCAGAAATAAAATATAATAACAGAAATAAAATGAATGTGTTTCGTGTTTTCGCGATTCTGACAAATCTCGTGCTTTCGCAATTCTGATTACCTCCCCTAGCTTTTGACTTCTGAAAGAAAACTCTACTTCTGCGTTCTGCTCTTCTCTGGAGCACTCGATAGATCTGATGATTGGCTTTTATTGCCTAACGAGTTATTGCTTTTCTCTGGGTCAGAATTCTGTATTTATAGAGAAAAATCAACAGCAGCACTTAAGCGTGGAGACTGGCACGCTTACGCGCTAGGGCAACTTTTGATACTCTGTCTGCAGTGCAACCAGCGCTTATGCGCTCTGTCGGCAATGCTTAAGCGTTGAATGCCCATAAAGCTTTTTCTTCTCTGTACAGTGGACGCTTATGCATCCGTATATCCACGCTTAAGGGTTGGCAAACAGAATCCAATTTATTTCTAAAATTCCTGAAAAAGGTATAAAATGACCCAATAATTATAAAAAACAACTATAATTAATAAAACTTACAAAAATTAATTAGTGAAGACAAAATACTGTAAATTATATGACAACTATAGTTAAACCACATGATAATATGCAAATACAAGCATTTTTATATCAAAATATACAACTAAATCATCATAGATTTGCAGGTTATCAAAATTCCCCAAACTTAAATCTTTTCTTGTCCTCAAGCAAAAAAAATAAAAGTGAAGATCACAATGTGGTTCCAGAACTTTGGGATCGGAAAACAAAAACTAACAGCTTATCAAATCAACACCTGCTTAAAAGACAGTACAAATAACCATGTCAAACATCATTCAATAGTGAGCAACTCTGTCTATCATACCAACAGTCATCACTGAGTTTCAATAAAGTGTAAAATAGATGTGACAATAGAAACTACACAATGAGTTAATATCCCCTCACTTGGATATTCAATGCACTCTGTCACTCAAGTGTTTAAGGTGAGTGTTTCTCTCAACAAACCGTCCCTGCAGTAGCCCTACCATAGGCTTGATTATATTCTCACATTCTCCACAACTATATAATACATGCAATTTCCAATCAAAAGTCTTCATAAAGATTGTCATGGGGCTTAGGTAAAAGAAGGAAATTAATTTAGAAAAGTAGCTAAAAACACTAGAAAACAATATAGGCGTAATCAATTAAAAACATGTGACAATTATATATCCCAACACAATACTGCAATCTTTTTACTTTCTTTTCACAATTTTTCAAGTTCTCTCATAATACTGAGAGAATTCCCCCAAACTTGGGCCTTTACTATACAAGTATACCATGTTTTCAATATTTCAAAGCCTTTCTTTTTTCTTTCCTTCCATCAGGCCTTTGACCTTTTCATTCCTATTGTAACCATCTCATTTTCAAATTTTTCAATGAAGCTCAAACCTGAATCCCTGCACATGCTCGAACGAGAGAAGTGAGAGAGGACTTTGAAGCAGAACACCCACCTCTGCATAATTTAATTCAACTCAGCCAAAGATCGAAAGATGATGTTCTACAAATATGGAGTATTTCAGCAGAAAAGGAATGAGAGAGGACGCTGAAACAGAACATCCAATAAGAACGCAGGAATGGGAAAGAGACGCTGAAGGTTGAAGCATATCATTTAGAAGGGAAAGAGAAGAAATAGACATGTGACAATATGTTGACCACTAAACATCTCAACGATTAAGATTTAGCTAACATGACTATGCTGTTGAATTGATAACATTAGAGGATCCTTATCCCTTCTTTTCTTTTGGCAGATAGCGTCGGCTGAGATAATTCTTTTTATGGTCTTGCGTAGGCTGTTTTTCTTTTTGTTTTTTGCTTTCTGTTTTTCTGTTTTGTCCCATTGCCACTATTGGCAAATATAAACGTGAGAACGCCACCCTTTTGTTTTTATTTGTAAGATTGCCACTATATGGCAAACCAGACTTCTTAATGGGTATATTTTTTTCTAATTAAAAAAATATAATTTTAATTTTTTAGAATTTTTTTAATATTTTTTATTTGATTGAAATATAAATTACATTAAAACAAGTCTAAAAAAATGTGAGAACAAAAATATCAAATTCACTGTGAGTTTTTTACTCAAATGATATTATTCTATCTTTTATGAACAAATATGTCCAACAAGGATGCTGGTGATTTTGATATTGGATCAAATTCTCTCTCAAGGTATTTATAGAAGAGAAATACCTTCAAAAATATGATCACTAAGCACGAAGCAATACTCAACCAGTGGGATGAAGTGTGTGTACAGTGTTAATGAAAAGAGAAGAGACAACGAGTGGGTGTTTACCTTTTTCTCTAAAAGCATATCTTATTTATACTAGACTTACCTCTAGGTCAGTTGAATATTCTTTCCGATATGCATGGCCAAGATCTCCAACTGCTTGATCTCAAGATCTTTATTGTTATTATCTTCAAGATCCACGATCTCATTTACGGTTATGGTCAATAGTCCACGATTATGAATTTTCAATGGGCCTTATCACTAAGCCTATATATAGAATCTGTAACAGTTGCCTCTCAGCCCGATTGTCAAGGCTTCTAGGCAACCGGGATGTACTAGCCTGAGTCATCCTTCCCGATAACTTGGACAATTAATGCTCTTTTATAAGTGCCTATTAATTATCGTATGCTAGGGTATTCTTTATTTCCCCCCGGCCATCCTTACCCGGTTTCTGCTTCGTACCAATTCATGTCATTACCCCTACTAGGGTACCACCACATACTGTCTACCGGGTTTATTCGATCGATTCATTTCCACACAACTAGAATAGGGAACGTCTTTGTGAAATACCGTCATTATGTCTTGTCCTTAACTGTAGCACGTAGTCTGCACATTTAATGCACCATCGCTTCATTACACACCTTAATCATGACGTTTGAATATATTTCTCTTTTTTGCCCCCAACTATTGAATAGATTTTACTCATTTGCCCCTACACGACGTTTCGTGCTTGCCATTTGTGCAACCACGCCGTTTCGTGTCTTTGACGGTTACATTTTTCTCTTTATCTTTCAAATTTCCTTTTCTCTGCTCATTATCTCTCACAAGTGTTCTCTGCTCATTACCTCTCGCAAGTGTTCTCTGCATTTGTGCGTTCTTTCTTCTATTGTTCATCACCTTTCACCACCAAACTCTTCAAGACTTTTCTCATACCAGGTATCTTCATTACCATAGACTTCTTTTTTCCGTTTATAGTTCCATGATCTATTATAATTTTGTTCTTTCTTCTTATCATCGTTTTGATCGTACATCATCTTTGTCATTTTCGTGTGATTTCCTCTTGTTCTTGGGTTTCTATCCTTGAGTCATTTCCTTTGTTAATCACTCTTGCAATTTCTTTTTCTCCCCTTGCGTGACATTCTGTTTCATCTTTTTTTTTTTTTATAAATGAAACTTACTCCTGAAGAAGAAGCAGATCTACGTAGAACAATTAACCCCAAAATGGAATACTGGGTCTTTGGTCTTCCCCTTCCAGAGGAAGAAAAGGAAAAAGACTTCTTGCGTGCACCTTCTGGTGGTTCTTACGCCACCAAGAAAACTAACATTTTTGAACTCAACATCCCCTCGGTACCAAAACAAAACAAACCCAAATCTAGGTCTAGGAATTCCTCCGACAATCCCTCGCTTTCAACCTTGAGTCCCGCACCACAAACTTCGTCTTCGTCTGTAGAACAAGATAGTTCCCTAGATTGCTCCTTTGAAACCGGTTCGAACCGTGCATTGACTGTGTTATTGAAAGTTCCTATCTTTTAAAGTCCGGGTTCGATTCAAGGGATGACTCAATACTTGAATCATGGCAGCACAACCCGGTTCTCATCCCCAAACTGAACCTTGCACAAAAAAACGAGGCGCTTGTGCAGAGAATGCCTCTTTCTTCTAATGCAAGTGGTCCTACAAACGTCGTCCTTACGCCAGATGACACTTCAATCAACTCTTCTACTCATATGACCAGTATTTCCCCTTCAGGTATGTCTTACTGATTCTTATTTCCTTTTACGTAGGTATTTATGGATCCGTCATCATCAGAACTAGTTGTTGAATCTCAATCTGTCGGGTCATATTCTGACTTTTCCTCTTC
Source organism: Glycine tomentella (assembly GCA_007407185.1). Classification (NCBI taxonomy): domain Eukaryota; kingdom Viridiplantae; phylum Streptophyta; class Magnoliopsida; order Fabales; family Fabaceae; genus Glycine; species Glycine tomentella. The sequence continues at coordinate 2,201,182 of PYAF01005925.1, forward strand.
CATTCTAGTTGATAAATTTCTGTGGGTCACTCGTGAAGTGCTACATACCCTTTCTGATTTAGATCCGGAAGTATTGTTGCGCTCCCGATTGGAAATCCTGAAGGTTTTTGTGTCTGCGCTCCTGACCCGGACGAACCTATCTATTCTTTCCAGGAAGGGAATGAACGCAATTTCTTCTTTTTCTACAAAGGCGTAACTACCCGTCTAGGAATTCGCTTCCCCTTTTCAGACTTTCAAATGCAAATTTTAAATCACCTTCATATAGCTCCCTCACAACTTCATCCGAACAGTTGGAGCTTCATCCAATCTTTTGAACTTTTTTGTCAACATTTAGAAATTCCTTGTATTGTTCGTCTCTTCTTTTATTATTTTACTGTGCATACCGCTTGGACGGGTAGAGAACCCCCTAACAAAAAAGGATGAACTTCTATCCGAGGTTGTTCAGATCGTAGACTTTTCACAGTCTATACTGAATCATTTAAACATTTCAAAAATAAATACTTCAAGGTTAATGCCGAACCCGACAAACAACCTTTCTTTCTTTCTTCTCCAGAGTCACGGGATGTAGAGTGGAAGTTTCCGCTCTATTGAACCCGCACCCATCATGACTTTTCACCCTCCTCTTAACGTTTCGAAGAAACGGATTTGTCAGATTCCGACGCTTCCTCAATGACTCGGATTGCGGCATATAAAGAAGTCACGGCCTGCCAAGTGTTGCTTCTTATATTCGCGATTATCATTCTGGGCTCTCCACCGAATTAAGTACGAATGTATATGACTTTGATTTATGATATATGCCTTAATCTGCTCTAACTGTTTATTTCCATTTTGTAGCTGACAATATGGGACCACAACCCTCTTCCTCGGCTCCCACCAAACAAGCTACATCTGCTACGACCCCCGCTGCGGACTCTCCCACTCCAGCGAAGGTCGTTTCGGCCACCCCTGTTGGCAAACCGAGACAGCCAACCCCCTTCGCCAAGCGTCCAAATCCCCCAAAGTGGTCGCAGCCTCCGCCTTATCTTACCCTCTTAGGGACAGGAACGGGGAAAAAATGCAAGACTACTCAACCGGCTCAGTTGAAAGCAACTCCAACAGACCAGAGTAACCTGGCATCTTCTTCGACACCGGCAATTGCGGCTCCCAATCTTCCCCCTCCACTCCTTACTTCTACTCCTACCCCCTCTACTAATGCTTCTGGGTCGTCCCTGGGATGCCTTTGAGAGAAAGTAGTTAATGAAGACGTAATTCGCGTTGTCAAGGCTCCCAAGCGCTTTTCCTCCTTTCTCACGATGACCTTGAAGAGCTCGGCCGTATCCAGGAAAAAGCCTTCAAGTGTGCTGCCTTAGTACAAAGTTTAGCAACTTTGAAAACTAGGCACGACAAACTATTGGACGAGCTTCGAGCATCACGGGAGGAGACCCGAAAAACCCACGAAGAGCTCCTTGCATCGCAGGATACTACTGCCTCCCTACGCCAAAAGCTCCGAACTGCCTTGGATACCGCTGAGAGTGCCCTGACAGCTTTGGAAACAACCCAGAAAAAGAACGCGCTCCTGACTAAACACTTTAATGAACTGAAAACTGTTCTGGAAAATCCCAATTGGAGTGCAAGGAAGCTAAATCCAGGTGCACAAAATGGAACATGATTTCATATACCAACGAAAGAGGAACACTATTTCACAAAATGAACGTGCACTGGAAAATTAGAGTTTAAAAAGAGTACGCAAGAATTTTGGTTCAAAGAAATCAAGAGAGCTATTTTGTTAATGGCAGAATTAGGATATATGCAATTTTTTTTCCAGCCATTGTTTTAACATAAACCGATAACTTGTAATCATAATTTTTAAACTCGAACTGATCGATTGGTTTAATCAAGAACCTGTAAGAAATACTAAATAATCTAATCATGCTTATACATAATCAACATAAACAATAAGATTAAGTGCGGAAAAATTAATATCATAAATACTTCCCGCCATTGCTATTTTTGTTTGCTCCAAAGATGAATTGTAACTGTCCGTGAGTCAAGTAATCTGTAAATAGTTTATGAGTCTCAAAACTAATTTGAATTTTGGCTAAAGGATCTTCTATGCTTTCACTATCACTCACTGATGGTGTATTGAGATTTTCAGATAGCAAGCACAGGGACCTTGGCCATGCACATCTCTTTTTTATAACCTCTTCTCATCAAAGAGGTTATTTTTTATATGCATAAAATGTGGGCTTAGTTGCTAAAAATAAGGAATAAGATTAGCTGATAAGATTAACAACAACTTATTCCTAAAAAGATAAGGGATAAGATTAGCGACAACTTATTCCTAAGAAGATAAGGTGAGTGGACCTTAAATGATAGGTTGCACAATTTCTTCTTGCTCCTCATGAATAACTTGATCTATACTAGATTATCAGCAGATTGTGGATCTTAAATGATAGGTTGCACAACACCCGGTTGAGCTGGAAGGGTATTGTTAATAACAACCATTCTAAGATTTGAAGTGGATGGTTGAGTAACTGAATGATCTTTCTCAGAAACAAAATCTCTGGATTGATTGGTCCCACTAATCAACTCATTCTCAAAAAATTCAACATTCCTTGATTCCACAATCCTAGTACTGTGTAATGGACAGTAAAATTTGTATCCCTTAGACCTTTCAGCATAACTAACAAAGTATCCACTAATGGTCCTTGGGCCAAGCTTCTTTTCTTGTGGGTTATATATTCTCACTTCAGACAGGCATCCCCAAACGGGAACATGTCGCAAACTCAGTTTCCAACTCTTAAATAACTCAAATGGTGTCTTTGGGACAGCCTTAGTTGGAACTCGGTTCAATATGTACATTGTCGTCTTCAGTGCTTAAGTCCACAATGACTTAGGAAGCTTGGAACTACTAAACATACTTTGCACCATGTCCATTAAGGTTCGGTTTCTTCCTTTGTGCCACACCATTCTGATTCTGAGAACCAGGCATAGTGTACTGGGCAACAATCCCATGTTCTTGAAGAAACTTCAAGAACATGGGATTGTACAACAACTGTATCTACCATAATATTCATCACCTGTATCGAATTTCATGATCTTAATATTCTTTCCTCATTGTTTTTCCTTTTCGGCCTTAAAAACTTGAAAGACATCTAAAGCTTCATCTTTAGAACGAAGTAAGTAGAGATACATATATCGTGAATAACCGTCTATGAAGGTGATAAAGTATTTTCGACTACTTCCATCCATATATGGACAACAAACATTTGTATGTATGATTTCTAATAGATTTGAGCTCCTTTTTGGACCCTTTTTAGACTTGTTAGTTTGCTTACCCTTAATGCAATCTATACAAGTATCAAAATCAGCAAAATCCAAAGCACTAAGTACCCCTTCATTTACCAATCTCTTAATTCTCTTGATAGAGATGTGTCCTAATGTTAGGTGCCACAACATACAAAAATCCTCATTCATAACACATCATTTTGTGTCAACATTAACATGCACAACATCATAAGTGTTATCATTTTGCAAATTAATATAGAAAAGACCATATTGCAAATCAATCCACCATGTGTTATGATTAATTATATTAGATTCATAACAAACTAAAGAGGTAGGCATACCTTTCTTTTCCAAACCATAGCTTAAACTTAGGACAATCTTTCTTCATGTGCCTCTCCTTTCATTTGTCATAAGAAAACTCTCTCTTTGTTCCAACTGCAAACTCTCCTCTTCCTGAAGACACATGGTCATGAGTTCATTAATAGACCATTTGTCTTTATGTGTGTTGTCAGATATTTTAAGGACCATATGGTGCTGGGAGAGTATTCAGAATAAAATGCACTAGAAAGGAGTCAAACATGTCCACCTCTAGAGTTTTTAGTTGAGCTACAATGTTCATCATATGCCTGATGTGCTCACGCACACCCCTCAGAGTATTGAGTTTCATGGAAGAAAATTTCATTATTAAGGTATTGCCAATGTCTTCCCTGAAATTTCAAATTGTTCATCAATGTACTTTAGGAACACTCTCACATTGTCATACTGTTCAACTGAGCCCTTAATACCAGCCTATATACCATAGTATATATTGTTCTCTATAATTGCTGGTGGCTTAGTTTCAAGATAGGATAATCAATATTCATATACACTAACGTCAGTAAAATCTTTTCCTTCCAGATAGAAAAATAACCCCCTCTCAATTCTGAGACATCAATTGTATTAATAGGTTGTATAGTTGCAAAATAATTCAACATATATGCTTATCATTAAAATTTTTGAGACAAAAATAATGTTTCATACTTTACTAATGTAAGTCATGCTTATAAAATTATGAATTTAGTGACATAAAATTTGCATGTGGGCTAAAATTTTTATTCAAGTAAATCACATAAACATTATGATAAAACTATCAAGTTATACTTCTTGATTCCTGTGGGCAAATAAAAAAATATAATTTTAATATTTTATCCTAATTAATCATACAAAACTATAATAGATATTCCTGTGGGATGATATCTATTATATTATATATTATTAATTACAATTAATATCATCTACCTTATGTGATCTAGAGAGTCTTAATATATAATTTAAATAATTAAAGTTGTTGTGGCTAGGCTTTAATTAATTAAATTATAAAGATCACTAAATATTACCTAATTCCCAAAATTAATTTTACTGTAATTAACCATAAACAATAAAATTAAATAATCAATCATTTAGATTAATCAACTTAATATTACATGTATAGGGAAACATAAATTAATACATGTAATGACAGAATAACAATAGGTCATGTGAACATATATTACAAAATTGTCATTAGTTCAATTGGCAAAATATTTTATAACCATTTATTTTGTTACGGGTTCAATTCACATCTAATGCATTTTATTTTATTTCATTTCATTTTATTTTGAATTCTTGAATTGCCAAGTCATGGTAGCATAAATAACAACTCGTACCTTGTATCACAACCGTTACACAAATCAAAATAAAAATAATAAATAAAATAAAAATGAGAATAGTAACAATAAATTACAATATTATGTCTAATTCCTTATATGATCTTTAAACAACTTAATATATAATTTTAATTAAATTATAGATATTGTGACTAATCCATAATTAATTAAAATTATAAAGATCACTTAGACATAAAACTTAATTATATGAGAATAAATCATATTATGCACTTCAAGATCAATATATAATATAATGATGAATAAAATTCTCATATACAATTGCATAATTGAAACATAATATTATGCATTTGATTTAATATATATGCATAGAATAAACTCTTCCATAATATATTCATGCATAAAACAAATCAAAATTCTACAAATTTCAAAATTAAACAGGAACACATAAAATGTATAACATGCAAAAAAAAGCGAGTAAATCTCAGATAAGTTGCATTAGCTGAGTGGTTCATGTGAAATTTTCTAAAAGTGCTGGAGGATGTGGGTTCAAAACCCAACCAATGCAAAAATCTTTGTATTTTTATTAGTATTATTGTTCATCATCTTCAACCTTGAACTGGGTCATTTTGACCCAGTTGCGACCCATGGATCCGAATTAAAAATTGAATGATTTTTAAGTCTTTTTCAACACCGAAATCCATGTTTTAATTTACATAAAACTTAGAAACTCAATTTCCATATGATTCCAAAGCTTCTTAATAATTAAAACGTTCAAATAAAATACTCATATTTCAATAAAAATAATATTTTACATATATGAGTATCAAACAAAAGTAAGGCAGAGGCAATAACGGACTCTGATACCAAATGTAAGAAATACTAAATAATCTAATCATGCTTATACATAAACAACATAAGCAATTAGATTAAGTGCAGAAAAATTAAGATCATAAATACCTCCCACCATTGTTATTCTTGTTTGCTCCAAAGATGAATTGTAGCTGTCCGTGAGTCAAGTAATCTGTAAACAGTTTATGAGTCTCCAAACTAATTTGAGTTTTGGCTAAAGGATCTTTTATGCTTTCACTATCACTCACTGATGATGTATTGAGATTTTCGGATAGCGCACAGGGACCTTGACCTTGCACATCTCCTTTTTATAACCTCTTCCCATCAAAGAGGTTATTTTTGATATGCATAAAACGTGGGCTTAGTTGCTAAAAATAAGGATAAGATTAGCTGATAAGATTAGCAACAACTTATTCCTAAAAAGATAAGGTGAGTGGACCACTTTATGTGGTTTTGACTTAGTCAATCAATAGAAAATAAACCAACAGAACCAATATATAGGCTTATCTGAGTCATAAGTTGGACCGATTCTGCATAGAATCGGTCAAAATCGGCAAGGTCGATTAAAAATCGGCCATCCAAACCAGTTGAACCAGGTTGGGTCGAACATGTCAAATTTTTTTAATGAAAAAATCTTCAATTTAACAATTTTATGATATTATTTATCTCGTTATTGACTCTCTATTTTATATAAATTTATGTTATATGTTAATTTTTTATTTTTGTGATTATATTAATTTTTATATATTTATTTAATTTTTTGTAGTTCAACCAGTAACTCAGTGATCTCACTGGTTTGATCACGGGTCCGATTTTAAAAACTATACTTGCAATATTTTGTAATTATTCTATTTGCTTGAAGTTTGACATGTTTGATCTCTCTCTCTCTATAGCACAATATATCCAACAATTAAATTTAACAAATTTGATTGAATAGTTAGAAATAATTTTAATAACATTAAATAATTTACACTTTGTAATATAAAATATTTCAGTAACATAATTTGGTATATTACTATTAAAAATTACACATTATAATATAGAGTGGTAATTTTCATGATATAACACATTAAATTACTAAAATTTTATTTATGTATTTTTAAATATGCAATATGATCTACTATACATATATGAGAGCAATAGGCATATGAAATTTTGTTTTTGCCCTTTTCAGTTGATTGATACTTGGCAAAAAATAGGGGTAAAATGGTAATTGAACATTAAAATGCTAATTGCACCCCTTTTTAATAAGTGCACTTCAATATTCCCAAATTAAATTTGCTAATTGCACATCTTTTTTTATAAGTGTGCTCCAATATTTTCAAATTAAGACTTGCTAATTGCACCCCTTTTTGATAAGTAAATTAATATTTTCTTTTAAATCTTAAATACTCATTATATCATTTCTTTCATCCCTTTCACACGTTATCTCTTTAATGCGTAACCAGTGGTATTTCCTATGTATGCAAGGTATCATACTAGCCAGTTAAAAAAAATACAAAATCCCAATATTATTTTAATTTCTTTCCTGAAAAGACTCTAAATCACTGTTGATATTGTAATTCCTCTCTTATTTACTTAACAATTGATTAGAAAAGTGTAGTGATTTCCTTTCATTTTATGTTATGATTTTCACAATCTCCTACTTTGGGTCCTTCATATTTCTCAATATTGTTGGTTCCCATCTCAATTGACTTAGTCTAAATATTGACAAGTTTGTACAGGCGTAACAAGAGATGAAGTCTTAAGTTGATTCATTGTTTAAGGTCTTATTTCAATTGATGTGTATTATCACAAGAAGAAGAAATTATTATTGAACTTCGCTTCTTTCTTTCTCTTATTAATTTACTTGAAAATTTGTCTAGAGTACAGTGGTCTCCTTTCATTTTATGTTATGATTTCCACAATTTTCTTCTTTGGACCCTTCATATTTCTCAATATTGTTGGTTCTCACCACAATTGATTGAGTCTAATTATTGGCAGGTTTGCACAGGCATAACAAGAGATGGAGTCTTAAGTTGATCAATTGCGTATGGCCTTATTTCAACTGATGTGTATTATCACAAGAAGAAAAAATTATTATTGGACTTCACTTCTTTCTTTCTCTTATTTTTGCTTCACATTAATAAACTATGCTAGATCTTGAAGTTTTTTAAATATATTTCCAGTCTAGGTGATATGTTGTCTTAACTACCTTTTAAAGAGTTATGTGTGTTCAAATATCGTCTTTATGAAATGTTCTTCTTCTCTGATGTTCTTTGTCTTCTCACCATTTTTCTCTCTTATCTTGCCTTCTTCATTCACTCAATTTATTTTCTTTCTCTTCTAAAAATAAACCAGTTAAATATCTTTTTATTTCTCCGTTAACCATTCAACATCACAACCCTCGTTGAAGATGCCTATGCCAGCCATTGTGACTACAACTTCTTCATTATTTGTTCATGATTTATAGTGACCTGTAGCAAAAAAGGTGAACAATTTTCTTATTTTCTATTTTCTTGGTTGATTTTGTTTTGGCCTAATTGCTTTCTTTGTTTTTTCCTCCTTCATCAAAATTTCTCTAATATTATGAATATGAACTAAATTTGTTAAAAAGTTTATTTGATATGGTTTATCGGTTAAGGTATTTTATGGAGAAAAAAAAATACTAAACATGTCTTTATAAGAATAGACGACAATTGAAGAGTTTTTAAAATATTTATTTGATTTTGTTCTAGACTGATTTATTAGTTGCAAATTATGTGTTTGATCAAATGTAAAAAATGATATTTTTGGGTATGTTTCTTTATTTCTCATTTTACTTTTTAATTTATGACACTTTTGAGACGACTTTTTATATGTGAACTTTTCAGTTGATTTCGTCAATTTGGCATTATCTTATGAGATATGATTTTTTCATATACAATTTTTGATTGTTGTTGTTTATCTTTTGTTAATATTACTCCTATTTATAATCAATAGTTCAATTATATTTGTTTAGAAAAAAGTAAGTAAATGGAAACTGATGTTTATTGTAGAAATTTAGGTGAACGAGTAAATGATCAATAGAATGTTCAATCATTAAATTCAATACAGGACCTTTATAAAACTGAACTTTGACACAAACAAAAGTGAAGAAAAGATGCATGACAAAATAGAGAGAAATGAAGATATTACTTGGGTAAATTGAAAGAGAAGAGCTAAACAAGTGAAAAATTTACTAGCAAAGCATTAATTTTGCATAAAGTTTTTTGGTTGTTTTTCTTTAATTTAAGTTTATAACTGAAAATATTATGTCTAGCAATAAATGGTGTCATTTTGAAGTCCTACCTTTTTTTGATCAAAGTTATGGTCCTACCTTTGTTTGATCAAAGTTATGTTACCAACACATTCAGTCACCTATGCAAGTTATATATATATATATACCAAATTCATTTTCAACTGATTATGACGTACATGGCAGGTTTATTGATTTCATTGTACACAAATTCTCTTATGTTATGACCATACTAAACTACTTATAAAAATAATTTTATATTATCATTCTAATATATATTTTCTTATCAATGACTTTCTTTACTTTTGCAATTCATCATCATAATTCCCAGTCATTTCCACATTTGCCTATTATAAATAAGAAAATCATATATATATAATTTTTATTTACATTATATGTGTATTAAATATACATTAAAAAATTTAGTGTTATATGTATCCAAATTAATTATTGTTTAACATAATTGGCTTATTAGCTGAGTTGGTTGGAGCTTTACGGATTGGACCAATCCATAAAAAAAACACTTACAGATTGCCCAGTTCGTAAAAAAAACTCATATAGATTATGTATTCGCCAATCCGTATGAAGGTTACAATATCTATAACCTTCAGACAAAATAGATGTCATTTTGCATAAAATTTTTCAATTGTTTTATTTAATTTAAGTCCATAACTAAAATTTTTTTGTCTAACAACAAATGATGTCATTTTGAAGTCCTACTTTTTTTTTTTTATCAAAGTTATGGTCTTACCTTTTTTTATATCAAAGTTATGTTACCAACAAATTCAACCACCTACGCAAGTTATATATATACACAATTTATTTCCAACTAATTATGTCGTACATGACAGGTTTATTAATTTCATTGTACACAAATTCTCTTATATTATGACTGATGCATAATTTTTCTTGCTTTTTGTATCACTTCATCTATATACTATCTACTCTGTTAACAAAAGAAAATTATGTATCATGTTCTTTGAACATTTAATGAAAAAACTACCTTAGTATCAAGCATGATGACATATATTATATGCCATGAGAGAAATTGAAAAGAGCAATGTTCATGCTTGCCTAAATAAGCTTCCCAGTCATTTCCACATTTGCCTATCACATGTGCTTCTACTTAGGTTGCTCAACTTTATGTTATAACCATACTAAACTACTTATACAAATAACTTTATATTATAATTTCAATATATATTTTCTTATCGATGGCTTTCTTTACTTTTGTATGTCCAATCATCACAACACATTCTTTAAATATCTACTATCCTTTAATTATTTACAATTCCAAAATAATAGTTATGTATACAAATATGTTGAATTTAACATATTTATATGTATAAATTTCTAACAATATAATTAACATATAATATAAGACACTAGAATAATTTTTGCAAAATTTTTTTATTAACATTTTCAATCATTATTCACATAAATCTATATTATTTAATAGACTTTATCATTAAACTCAAAAACACACACTCTCCACCCGTGTCTCACCATTTTTCTCTCTTCTCTTACCTTCTTCATTCACTCAATTTATTTTCTCTCTTTTCTAAAAATAAATTAGTAAAATATCTTTTTATTTCTCCGTTAACGATTCAACATCACAACTGTAATATCTTGAATTTCAAGCATGGGATTAAGCCTAGTGATTAGAAACATAACCATGCATTAGAAGGAAATAAGGCAGCTTAAGAGAATTCAGAGGCAGATTCAGCCATCTCGCGCGATCCGCGTGGGGTCTGGCGCGATCCGCGCGAGAGGCTTAAATCAGAGCAATGGGTTCTACCACCTCACGCGACCAGCGTGGTTCTGGCGCTAATCGCATGGATGGTTCGAATGGTGGCGCTGTTCGTGTGGAAATGGCGCTGGCCGCGCGGAAGGTTCGAAAGGATGGCGCGATCAGCGTGGATATGGCGCTAACCGTGTGAGAGGCACGAGTCAGAGTGTGGTTTTAACCCTATGGCGCGATCAGCGCCGGGAACGGCGCGATCCGCGCGGGACTTTCGGGCCAGCCTTATAAATAGCTTTTCTGGACAGAAATGGAGGGGGAGAGAGAGAGAGCAGCCATTGTTGGCCATAGGAGCTTCATATCTTCTCCATCTTTCATCTAAACACCTCCGACCCAACTGAGAAAGTGTTCAGAGCCTCGAGATAAGCTAGAGACCCAGCTTTATTCTCGACACGAGGCGGTAAATGGCGAGATCGAGTTTCTCTGAGAAAACCTTTGAGAGCTTGAGACCCAAGGTTGAAGGGAGCTGTGCATGGTCGATTTATCTTGGGAAAAGTGATTCCCTGGTCTTCCTTGACTTCCTAGAGGTAAAAAACTCGAGCTCTAACCGTTGAATCTGTGTATTGGATTTTGTTGGTTTTGGGGGTATCTTGAGAGGCATTTTCGGAGGTGTTAGAGCTATTATTAGGCTTGGACCCTGTAGAGAAATGTGTTCAGAGGGTTGTTCAGAGGAAGTTAGAGCCATGAGACATCATTATTGATGAAGTTTGATTTTGGCTATGAGCTATACATGCATAGAGAAAGGGCTGAATGTAGGGCTATTGTGAACCCTAGAGTAGATGATAAAGTTGCTCTTGGGATAGTATAAATGTTGTCTATGAGCTGATATGGGTTGTATTGTAAGCTTGGTTTGAGAAGATTAAAGTAAGAATGTACCTTATGTTAGCCTGAGCAGAGTCTTGGGAGAGGCTATGTAGCCTTGGTTAGGCTGAGTAGGATCCTTTTGAGGGTCTGAGAATCACTTGTGAAGTGATTGAGTGTGTGTTATGCAGAAAGGATTATAGTCCCTTTCGTTCTAACGGCTTAGGACCGTTATTGATACATTATATGTTTGATCTTATGTAGGACGTGAGCTGGATAGTTCCAGTGGTGGTGACCACAAGGCCGGGAGAGCCGGTGGTTTTCCTAGAGCAGGTAAGCTCTTGGTTCTTGGATGTGTGCCCTTTGCTGTGTTCCACCATGCACCAATCGGGGTGATGGTTCTGATGTGGGTGAATGCATGTATATAGAAATTGTATATCGATGTGATTGATTAATGGACTGTACTTTGTACCCTGTGAGGGAATTGATGTGTATTGATATGAAATGCTGAAATATAAGCTGGACCCAGTGATTGGGGAATTGATATGTATGGCTGTGAACTGCGTGACTGATGACATGCTTGTTTATATATGAGATTGGAATGTGAATTCTATGAATGAATTGAGTCCTATGGTAGTAGGATAGATGACTTAAGATTGAGTAAGACCTGCTGTGAGATGTTCCTGTGATATAGATGTAGCCTCCCGAATGGAGATGTTCCTATATCCACAGAGGTAGCCTCCTCAGGCAATTGTATTGATATAGATTATGAGATGTGCCTGTGATATATAGATGTAGCCTCTTGAATAGAGATGTCCCTATATACACAGATGTAGCCTCATTATATGGAGATGTGCCTGTTATATAGATGTAGCCTTTTGATTGAGATGTTCCTATATATACAGATGAAGCCTCCGATAGGGATGTTGAGATCCAGGCATGAGATGTTCCTAGTATATAGATGTAGCCTCCCTGAGTGGAGATGTTCCTATATACATAGATGTAGCCTCTGCCGAGTAAAAAGATGTATATCACCTGAGTATTGACAGGTTGAGATGAAATGATAGAAATGATGTGGATTGAAGGGGAATGAGATCCCTGCCTTGTATGATGAACGATTGAACAGTATCCTGATATTGAATCTGATTATGAATGGTTGGAATATATTATTTCTATGTATGTGCCTGAAAGTGAACCAGGGGAAGGAAATACCTTTAGGGCCCTGAGTTTACTGGGATTTTATATCTCACCCCTTGTGTGGGGCTTATGTTTTGCAGGTGAGTCCTCAGGAGGAGCAGATAGATCCCAAGGCAAGAAGCCTATGCAGGGATAGTTGCTGTTTATAAACCTTAGGCTTAGATGACATGAGCGTGTGGCTCTGATATTTTTGTATTTTGCCTTTGGTTTGGTTTTGTTGTAACCTGAAGGAGATATATGTACAGTTTTGTACTTAAACAGAGATATTGTGTATAATCACCATATTATAATGTACAGTGTGTATGATGATGGCATTTGATGATGCCCTTTATAGTATGCTTTCAAACTGCTTAAACTCTTTTTGTGTTATATGTGTAATGATGATTGTTTATGTGTGGTAATAACCCTGATGATTGAATGGGGCGTTACAACAACCCTTGCTCAAGATGCCTTTAACTACAACTTCTTCATAATTTTTTCATGATTTATAGTGATATGTAGCAAATAAGGTGAACAATTTTCTTAGTTTCTATTTTCTTGGTTGATTTTATTTTGGCCTAATTACTTTCTTTGTTTTTTTTTTCTTCATCAAAATTTCTCTAATATTGTGAATATGGACTAAATTTGTTTAAAAAGTTTATTTGATATGACCTATCGGTTAAAGTATTTTATGGAAAAAGATATTAAACGAGTCTTTATAGGAATAGATGATAATTGGAGACTTTTTTAAATATTTATTTGATTTTGTTCTAGACTGATATATTGGTTGCAAATTATGTGTTTGATCAAATGCCAAAATGACATTTTTGGGTATGTTTCTTTATTTCTCATTTTACTTTTAAATTTATGACACTTTTGAGATGACTTTTCATATGAGAACTTTTCAGTTGATTCCGTCGGTTTGGCATTATCTTATAGGATATAATTTTTCGCATACAATCTTTGGTTGTTGTTGTTGATCTTTTGTTAATATTACTCATATTTATAATCAATAGTTCAATTATATTTGTTTTATAAAATTTAGTAAATGAAAATTGATGTTTATTGTAGAAATTTAGGTGAATGAGTCAAGGATCAATGAAATGTTCAATTGTGAAATTTTATACATGACCTTTATAAAAGTGAGCGTTGATACAAACAAAAATAAAGAAAAGATACAAGACAAAATAGAGAGAAATGAAGATATTACTTGGGTAAATTGAAAGAGAAGAGCTAAACAAGTGGGAAGTTTACTAACATAGCATTAATTTTTGTATAAAGTTTTTCAATTATTTTCTTTAATTTAAGTTCATAATTGAAAATATTCAGTTTGTCAACAATTGATGTCATTTTGAAGTCCTACCTTTTTTTTGGTTAAAGTTATGCTACCAACAAAATCAACCACATATGCAAGTTGTATATATACCAAATTCATTGTCAACTAATTATGACATACATGACAGGTTTATTAACTTCATTGTACACAAATTCTCTTATATTATGACTGCTACATGATTTTTCTTGCTTTTGGGATCACTTCATCTATATACTATCTACTATATTAACAAAAATCTTTAATATCATTTATCATGTTCTCTGAATTTAGGTTTCACAAGCTTATTTTGTTCTTTATATTTTACTATCCTTCGTCAGGACTAGGAGGAATAAAGCTGTCATGGGAACAAAAGTGTTAATGAATAAGAACATTTCATGAAAAAACTAACCTTAATATCTAGCATGATGACACAGAGTATATGATTATAGGTGCCATGAGAAAAATTGAAACTAGTAACGTTCATGCCTGCCTAAAGAAGCTTCCTAGTCATTTTCACATTTGTCTATCACAAATTCCTCTACTTAGGTTTCTCAACTTTATGCTATGACCATACTAAACTACTTATAAAAATAACTTTATATTATCATTCTAATTTATATTTTCCTATCAACGACTTTCTTTACTTTGCAATTCATCATAATTCTAACGGCATGTTCAATCATCACAACACATTCTTTTGATGTCTACTATCATTTAATTATTTACAATTTCAAAATAATAGCTTCACATACAAATATGTTAAATTTAACATATTTATATTTATAAATTTGTAACAATATAATTAACCTATAATATAAGATATTGGAATAATTTTTGTAAAAAAAATTTTTATTGACATTTTCAATCATTATTCACATAAATCTATATTATATAATAAACTTTATTATTAAACTCAAACAACACACTCTACACCCGTGCATACGCACGAGAACCATATTAATTAATATATAAATATAAAAAAATTAATATCTTATTCAAAAAGGTTGTGTAAAAAAACAATAATTTTTAATGTATGAGACTTTCACCGGTTGCAAAACTCTGGATTTGGTTAAAGGTGACAACAAGGCATCATACGTTGCCATGTGATGCTGGGCACACGTCATTACATATACCAACGAAAGAGGAACATGATTTCACAATATGAACGTGGAAAATGAGAATTTAACGCAAGGATTTTGGTTCAAAGAAATCAAGAGAGCTATTTTATCGGTGGCATAATTAGGATTTATGCAGATTTTTTCTCCGGCCACTATTTTAACATAAACCAATAACTTGTAGTCATAATTTTTAAACTCGAACCAACCAGCCTGTTTAACAGAGAATCGATCTATAAATCGATCTAAAAATCATAAGTTGAACCGATTCTGCATAGAATCGATCAAAATCGACTGGATCGATAAAAAATCGGTAACCCGGATCAGTTGAACCAGGTTGCAAGACATCTATTTATTTTCTTTTTGGCAAGACATCTATTCATTTTCTTTACTGTCATGTAGTGAAATTAGTAGTTTATGACCTCTTTTCTTTTATTTTTTTGAAGCTGGTATAACCCATCTAAAATGGTTTGGAGTTGAGGGTGATTACAATGTCATGGGTGTTTATGAATGACATCTCACTTGTATTTTGAAAACATGCTTTTTGGGTCATGGATGTTGGCTAGTGGCCACTATGGGGAATGATAGTGTGCTTTGCAAGGGAGTGATAATTGTAGAAAAAAGGATGAGGAGTTGGTCCATGTGCTGGCTTAGTTTAGAGATGTTATGCTCATGAAATTTCTCTGCTTCTTCTTTTGTGGCCAACAGATGCTTTTCCCTTTGGGAGTAATGCTTTGGGAAGTGTCCCAAACACAGATACTCCAAACTGGAAAATGCATCATGCTTTGCAGATTCAGGATATAAATATGATGGGTTATGTGATAGCTACTTCATTATATCTATTATAAGAGTGGGGAGGTTAATTTTAATGACATGAAAAATTCTCCTATAAGTCCTCAACCATCACAAAGAAAAGAGCAACCAGCAGTGTTTAGAATTTCAATATTTGATTATTTCGCATTAAATAGTTGTTGCCTTACCAAGCAATTAAGGAGGATCATCAGGCCTTGCAGGCTAGCACTTAGTAAAAAACCATATGAAGCTCACTTGACCATACAATAAATCTTCATATCCTTGTATATCTGCGGTTAATTTATGTATCTTCATTGCAGGGACCTAACTATTTTGAAATTGACTTGGATATACATCGCTTTAGCTATATATCAAGGAAAGCACTTCATTCACTACGAGACCGTACAAAGAATGTAGTAATTAATCTGGGCTTAACTATCCAGGTATAGTATGGTCTTGCAAAATTTTATTTGAACACTTGAGGTATCAAGTTAATCAAACTACTCCCTCTCTTGGACAGATGATAGACTCAATTATTTGATTCATCAGTTGTATTGATGAAATTATTGTCATTCTTTTTATAGTTAATATAAAACTATTAAATTTCCTTGCGAAAGAAAAGATTAGATTTTTATTCATTACCAATATAGGGTGTTCTTTAGTCCACTTTCATTGTTTTCCTCATAATTATACCTTCTGTCATATTTTTGAGTAAATAAAAAGATTGAAAGATTAGGTGAAATTTAACTCGTTGCTTTGTGTTTGCAACTGCAAGACATGCTGTTAACACTGCTTGGAATGTCTCTAAGATATGAAAGGCCATTAATCCAGCCTCTTCAGCAAATGCTGCA
Source organism: Glycine tomentella (assembly GCA_007407185.1). Lineage (NCBI taxonomy): Eukaryota > Viridiplantae > Streptophyta > Magnoliopsida > Fabales > Fabaceae > Glycine > Glycine tomentella. The sequence continues at coordinate 2,218,051 of PYAF01005925.1, forward strand.
GGAGCACTGACAAATTCTGCCAAGAATAGAAATGTTATATATTAAATTCCTATCATGTACTGCTTTATGTTTGACAATTAATGGTGAAGGCATAAAATTTTTGCCTATATATATTCCAATATCATTTTGGTTGTTATAAACATTACACATTATTTAATCTTATTTGACTATTTTTTGATTTAATCTTGTTCCATTTTTATTTCAGTCAATTGTTTGTTGGATTATGTGGTGAATAAGTATGAATTATTTGACTATTTTGTTAATGGGAAATCGAAAAACAAACAGCGTTTTTAAAAAAAATTGAGAACATCAAAGTCGGTTATTTAGAAAAACTGACTTTGTATCTATGCCTTCTAAGTCGGTTTTTTAGAAAAACTGACTTTGTATCCAAGCCTTCTAAGTCGGTTATTTATAAAAACTGACTTTGTATCTATGCCTTCTAAGTCGATTTTTTAGAAAAACTGACTTTGTATCCAAGTCTTCTAAGTCGATTTTTTAGAATAACTGACTTTGTATCCAACCTTTCAAAGTCGATTTTTTAAAATAACCGATTTAGATTGTACGGATTTAAAAAAAAAAAAATCAAAGTCGGTTTTAAAAAAAAAACCGACATTGTAGGCTTACATTTATGACGACGTCCCAAACAAGGTCGGTTCTGGAGCCGACTTTGAATACCTAAAACAACCGACCTTGAAAGCTGCTGTTGTAGTAGTGTTGGATTGAACATGTCAGATTTTTTTTAATGAAAAAATCTTCAATTTAATAATTTTATGATATTATTTATCCCTTTATTGACTCTCTATTTTATATAAACTTATGTTATATGTTAACTTTTTTACTTTTATGATTCATATTAATTTTTATATATTTATTTAATTTTCTGTGATTCAACTAGTAATTCAGTGACCTTACTGATTTGATCACTGGTCCGATTTTAAAAACTATCATTGCTATATTTTGTAATTATTCTATTTGCTTGAAGTTTGACATGTTTGATCTCTATATAGCACAATATATCCAACAATTAAATTTAACAAATTTTAACAAATTTGATTGAATAATTAGAAATAATTTTAGTTACATTAAATGGTAAGTTATAATTATAATTTACACTTTGTAATATAAAATATTTCAGTAACATAATTTGATATATTACTATTAAAAATTACACTTTCTAATATAGAGTGGTAATTTTCATAATATAACACAGTAAATTACTAATATTTTATTTATGTATTTTTAAATATGCAATATGATTAATATATAAATATAAAAAAAATTAATATCTTATTCAAAAAGGTTGTATAAAAAAACAATATTTCTTAATCTATGAAACTTTCACCGGTTGCCAAACTCTGGATTTGGTTAAAGGTGACAACAAGGCATCATACGTTGCCATGTGATGCCGGACACACGTCATTACATATACCAACGAGCTACTTTGTCGGTGGCATAATTAGGATTTATGCAGATTTTTTCTCCGGCCATTATTTTAACATAAACCAATAACTTGTAATCATAAATTTTAAACTCGAACCAATCGGCAGGTTTAACTAACAACCAATCTATAAATTTAAAAGTCATGAACCAATTCTAAATAGAACCTATCAAAATGGACTGGTCCATAAAAAATCGGCAACCCAATCAATTAAACCTAGTTGGATTGAACATGTCAATTTTTTTTTAATGAAAAAATGTTCAATTTAATAATTTTATGATATTATTTATTCCCTTATTGACTCTTTATTTTATATAAACTTATGTTATATGTTAATTTCTATTTTACTTTTATGATTCATATTAATTTTTATATATTTATTTAATTTTCTGTGGTTCAATCAGTAAAGCAATATCTTTTCTGATTGGTCCAATTTTAAAAACTATCCTTATAATATTTTATAATTATTCTATTTGCTTGAAGTTTGACATGTTTGATCTCTCTCTATATAGCACAATATATCTAACAATTAAATTTAACAAATTTGATTGAATAGTTAGAAATAATTTTAGTTACAATAATAAATGGTAAGTTGTAATTATAATTTACACTTTGTAATATAAAATATTTCAGTAACATAATTTGGTATATTACTATTAAAAATTACACTTTATAATATAGAGTGGTAATTTTCATAATATAACACAGTAAATTACTAATATTTTATTTATGTATTTTTAAATATGCAATATGATTAATATATAAATATAAAAAAGTAATATCTTATTCAAAAAGGTTGTATAAAAAAACAATATTTTTTAATCTATGAGACTTTCACCGGTTGCAAAACTCTGGATTTGGTTAAAGGTGACAACAAGGCATCATACGTTGCCATGTGATGCTGGGCACACGTCATTACATATACCAACGAGCTATTTTTTCGGTGGCATGAATTGGCATGAATTGTCCTATAAATAGCAATAACAGGTTGAAGTAAAGCAAAGCACAAGAGTGAGGTTCAGTAAGAAAGAAGGAGTAGAAGTGACTAGAGAGAAGAGTGAAAATGTCATTGCCAAGGTTTGTGGTGCTCAAATCAATCTACAACAACAAATACTTGCGTTATATACATGAAGATGTGAAGGTGCATGGGTTAGTCCAATTCTCCGGAGAGGAGGTTGTGAGCCCATATGCAAAGTTCGAAGTGGAGATGGCAAAGAGTGGGAATGGACTAGTGCACATAAGATGCTGTTACAATAACAAATATTTGGTGAGGTGGAAACAGAACAATTGGTGGATTGCTGCGGGAGCTGATGAACCTGAGGAAGACCAATCCAAATGGTCATGTACATTGTT
>PYAF01005925.1:2245474-2269080 GCA_007407185.1 Glycine tomentella
TCCCTGTGCAACATCGAAACACTCAAGGATATAATCAAACAAGTTGCGCCCGTAGGGGTTCCCCCTTATGGAATTCACGAATCACAAGTGGTCAGACAATTGTTCTTCCGGCAACCAGGACATTCAAAATATTCAGAAAAATTAATCGAATTTGAAATAATACAACTGAAAAACGATGAAGATGTATTAAAGGTGTTAGTGGAATCCAATTACTGGAAGCGGTTCTGTTCAATAGAAATTTTAGCTGTTTTTAACAAACCAAAAATCCAATTACTGGCAGAAGACATATCTGCTGCATAACATCAATCAAATTATGATTAGTTTTTTCATTTTCATGTTTCAATTGTTATTGTTAGTACGTTTTGTTATTTTCATTTTTAATATCTGTTGGTTGTGTTTCTCTTTTTAATTACTAATGTTTGTACTTGTTGTTATTGTATTATGTTTCCATTATTATATTTAATTGTTGTTAGTTTTTGTTATTTTAATGTTTCAATGTTTTAACTTACATATCATAATTATATATCCACTTTATTTTAAATCAATTTATTTATTAATCACTTTTATTTTTTTTATTTGTTTTAACATTGTATATCCACTTTATTTTTAATCTATTTATTTTTCATCATTTTACTCTTTTTTAAATTATTACAGTAAAAAAAATTTTAAAAATATCATAATTTAAAATTTTAAAAAATCATAATTCAAGGACATTTTTTTATCACTTTTTCCTTTTTTAAAATTAAATAAATTAACAAATTCTAAGTTAAAAAAACAAAAAAAAACATTCCAAAAATAAAAAATATCATATTTATTTTTTTATTTTAAAAAATCATAATTTAATAAAATATAAAAGATTATTAAATATAAAAAAAATAAAAGATGTACGGAAGTCGGGTGATGAAATCCCGACTTCCCAAAGTACCCAATGTTGTTTTTTTTTAAATTAAAAAAAAAAAAACCTGAAATGCACAGTGAGAATTCGGGAATACAAACCCAGACTTCTCACTTACACCAAAAAGAGGTGTATTTTGGGAAAATTTTACAAAATGGGTGCATTTTGGGAAATAAGAAAGCCAAATAGGTGTATATTGGGAAAAAAACCAATAAAGTGAGTATTTATAACAAATGGAACAAATCTAATTGTTTAATAAAGGAAAGTAAAAAACGAAACTTTCCGCTTTTAGATAAAATATGTTCATAAAAAATTATTAATGAAAAGTTAGAGAATTAAAAAAGGGAGGCCAGAAAATAATTTTATATAGTATTATGAAAATTTTGAAAACCTTGGGGTCATGGCCCTTGAGCCCTCCTCCCCCGCCTCTATGTATAAATATATTTATTTTGGTGTAACCAAATTGTTCATTGTTATAATTGAGGATATTTAAATAAAGTTCTATGATGTTTTAATGATTCATTGTAGACCTAATGTTTTATGAATTAAATTGTTTTACTAAGATTATATTTCATTAAATGGTGCTTTTAAATGGATATTAACTTAATAAGGATTTTTTTGAAGTCAAGAGTAATAATGTTTTAAAGTAAAAAAGGAAACAAATTTTCTCACATTTTGATGGTTATTTTATAATCAATATTCAAATCATTTTCACAAATAATGAAAAAAAAATAGAAATTACTTAATAGTAATTAAGGATGTTACAATATAGGCTAAATTCTGATGGTTATGTACAAGGTGCAAATGGAGTTACTGGTTGTGGAAGCTTAATAAGAAATTGTCAAGGAAGATGGAATGTTATTATTGCAAGAAGTTTGGTATAACTACAACCTAATCTATTGCAAAATTATGGGGGGTGTATCAAGGGATGTGTCTAGCTTGACATAAGGAAATTACAACTCTTGAGATTAATGTGAACTTTCAAGTTGTTGCTTTTATTTGCAGGGTGCACAGGCTGAATATAGTATCATTTGTGTCATTTGAGATATGTTAAGGTCTAATTAGAGGGTGAAATTTTCTCATGTTGTTTCGAAGCAAATCCCTTAGGTGATACACCCTAAAACACTTGTCTTGATTCCTAATCCCTTGAAAACCAACACAAGCAATTAGCATTATCGTTTGAGAATTAACAAGGCTTAACCAAGATCATTCTATCCCTAGAGATAACCCCAATTAAGTATCTGATTCAGTTCGGGTTTCAATGAGACTTGCCAAAGTGCACGTCAATTCCTGAAATCATCTATGAGGTGCGCGACTCACAAATCATTAAGTATGGAAGGAGAATAATGAACTCAAACAATAATATTAATGTGAGAAGATTACATCAAATAGGTTCCAATACTTTCATCTCCTAGCCAAGAAAGAAACTAACCACTCATGAAATACAAGAAGAGAGAAGAGAAGATGGTTTTTCAGTGAATTAGGGTGTGTGTAGAGGTGTTTTCTCGTTGATGCCTATGCCTCTCTATTTACATAATCATAGATGTATTAAATAGAGGCAAATAATCTCCTCAATTTACAAAATAATATAATCTATACGAGGAAATGATCTTTTCTGTTGATATAATCTATTTTAATTGTTGCAATTATCTTTCAAGTGATTTTTTTCTTTATCTTTGAGCTATATCTCCATAATTATCTCTGTTTTCAATTAATTCAGTTTCTGGATGCACTGTTTCGTACGCGCCTCGCTTAAGTGAGATATCTTTTGTAAAATTTCATTTTCTCCTCTGTTTAAGCTAGCTTGAGTGGCCTATACCTCGCTTGAGCAAGACTACCTTGTAAAATTGCCCTATTTCTCTAACTAAGATTTATAGTCATCTCTGTCACTTTGGAAGCTAGCATCAGTGAATCCCTTCACTCTAAGCTCATCACTACCACCATAAACCAGAAACCGATCCTTAGTTCTTCTTAAGTACTTTAGGATCATCTTTATAGTCGTCCAGTGATCCTCTCCAGTCAACTTGGTATCAGCTAGTAATGCTCAAAGCATAAGAGACATCTAGTCTTGTACATATATAGCATGACATGCATGATGGATCTAATTGCAAATGCATATGGAATCCTCTCCATGCATTCCCTTTCGGCCGATGACTTACACATAGCCTTATAAAGGCGAATACCATGACTGACAGGAAGAAAATCTCTTTTTGACCTGTTGCGATTTTAGCAAGTATACCGATCGTCCCAAGTAATTAAATGATAAATAAGATATTGTTCCCTTGATGATTGATGCACCAATTGTATTATAACTAGTATCTAAAAAGCTGGATAAACAAATTTTTGGTAAAATTGTGTTTTGTATGTTGAAATGAGTGAAAGTAAAGACAGGAATTAAAAACAATAAGTGATTATAAACGACAAAATTGGATTTACGACAATATAAGAGAGAGAGTAGTCAGGGCACACGCACTCGATGATTCTTACCTTCTTTATTTGGATTGTTTACTACATTCAATTACTCAAGTTACTCAGCCAATGTGTCTTCATACAAAGTTTTAGTCAAGTCCTAATTCCTTAGTGACATTAACCTTTTAACCCACTTAAAAACCCTAATTCCTTAGTAGCCTTCCTGAGGTTAAGCATTAAGTTCGACACATTAAATCATCTGCAAACATATATCTCTATTCCTAGATAATGTAAAGATTGTTACTTTACCAAAGTCAGAGCCTAGAACCCCCAATATTCCTATTGTGAACCCTAGCTCTCAACACATTATCATAATGATCAAGTCTAATAAAGAGATATAATCCATTCAAAGCAAGGTAAAGTAAAATAACTTGATATAAAAGAATAATAGCACCCAATCCAATCCAAAGGGAGTTTACATCAAGTGTATGGTCCTAACTACAAATATGAACTAGCCAAACCTATTCATGGTTGGCCCTGATAGCACAAAAAGAAGCATGCTCAGCTGAAGAACAAACAAGAAGAAGAAGAAGAAGAAGAAGAAGAAGAAGAAGAAGAAGAAGGAGAAGCTCCAACTTGATCTTCAAACTCCAAGCCCTAGCTAAGCACTTCCAAGCTTTTCCCAAAATCCTTCAATATGATATTTTTGTGCCAAAAAGTCCTTCTCTCAGTAGTGGGTTCTTCTATTTATACTTGGGAAGTAAATCTCCCAAAATACCCTCAGCAGAGTGCACAGTATTGCAGAACCCGTGTCCCCATGCTGATCGCGCCAGCCTCGCGCCACTATCTTTTAAGTCTGGCGCGGATCACGCTGAATTTCGCGCTGAATGAAGGGATACTAAACAATTAAATGGCATCGTCAACAACAACTAGTTTTTATAAGGGCTAGTTTTTTACTGCTAATTTTTATAACTAGTATTTATAACGACTAGTTTATATGACAGCTTAAAAGTTACACATTAAAAAATAACTTACGTAATTAAAAACAAATTTCATTCATCTAATTGAAAATGTGTTACAACATAATCACTGATAACTTAACACATAAAAAACAAACTACTACACTAATAAAAAAAAAAACTAATTAAAAACAAACTTAAACATACAACTAATTAACAATAACTTAAGGCATAAACACTAACTACTAAACTTTATTTAAAATATATTTTATGAGTGATTTCAGGTTTCTTGCGTTGATCTTTAGTCATGTTAGATGTGTCATTCATAAGAATATATTGATTATATGTAAAGACCTCATCCAAGTTAGATGCATCAAGGATGAAAATCAAAAACTTTTGGTAAGAAATGAAGATGAAAATGAAAAATGGTTAAACTACTTGAACAAACTTTTTAATGGGGATGACGATAAAAGTAAGATGGACTTGGAGGACGCTTATGATTTTGAATAGAAGATTTGTGCGTAGAATTAATACACATGAAGTTAAGGAGACTTTAAAAAGGATGAAGAATAATAAAGCTTTGGAACTTGATGACGTCTCTATTGAAGTGTGGAGAGACATGAGATATGTGGCAATAAAATGGTTGGATGTGTGGTTATACGAAGATGAATAAAATAAGAAATGAAAATATTCGACGAAAGGTAGCAGTAGTACCGATGAATGAAAAAAATGATGGAGCATAGATTGTGGTGATTTGGGCACGTAATGAGACGACCCCTGGATGTTCCCGTAAGAACAAGAGTTTGTTACCAAGAGCTCGTCACAAAAAGAGGTAGAGATAGATCGAAACTTATCTGGAAAAAGGTAATTAAATAAGACTTAATGTAGTGAGATATAAATTGGCGGAAGGTGTGTCTTAGGATGGAATGGAATAAAACTATAAGTTTGGTGGAGGGTTAGACCTGTTATTATCTCTATGTTCCAGATGATACCTTTTTAGTTCATTTTCTTTTCATTTTTCCCTTCTTCTTTCACCCTTCTTTTTTTATCTTATTTTCTTTCCTTTTCTCTTATTTTTTCTTTTTTTTTTCAACTTCTTCGTATCTATCATTGAGTTCATCTACCATCGACCCAATTTAACTTGATTTAAAGGTATTGTTGATATTGATATTGGTTATATGTAAAGTATTCATTAGAAATATAACTTGACTTTTTTATATAAAAAATTCTTATTTCCCTAATTATTTTTTTCCCCGTATAATAGTATAAACTTTTTCCTTCTTTAATTTTTTTTATTATATTAAATTACCTTTTGTTTTTGTTTTATATAATTTATTTTTCTTATGCACAAATTTACTCATTGCAATGTCCTATTCAATTCATTTTTTACGAGCGAAACGATGGAAAGAGAGTAATTTTTTTCAAAATTATCAAATAGGATAAAATTTAAATTAATATCTAGAAAGGATAAGTCGTAGGTTACCCTACGACATCTAAATTAAAAGTTGTAAATTGTGTTATCACTTTCATTTTTTTCTTCTTTTTCATTTAAGTTGTAAAAAGGTTTACAACTTCAATTTTTTTAAATACGATTTTAAAGTCGTAAGTAAATATTTCTTTTAAAGTCATAAACTATTTACAACTTTAAAGTCGTAAATAGTTTTTTTTTATTTTAATTATTAATAAACTACTATATGTTTTCTTTTTTAGTTTTATTTAGTATTTTATATTATTATATTTAATATTTTCTATATATTTTTTACTAACTTTAATGATTATTATTTGTTTTGTAAATCATAAACATAATGTAAAAGACTTAAATTTAAATAAAGATATTATAATGTATTTTGTTTAACAAAAATATTAAAATATTTTGTTACTAATATTAACAAATAATATTAACCTATAATTTATCAAATAATATTAATTTTTAAAAAATTAATTAATTGTTTCAGTTATCATTAAGTAAATTAATAATTTCATTCAATAGTATTAATTAATTTTATTTTATAAATTATTTTAATATTAACAACAGAAAATAATTTTGTAATAAAACTAAATTTTAAAATAAAAATAACATAATACATTAATATAAAATGAACAATACAAATTAAACATAAACATAAAATTAAAAAGAAGAAACAATATTAGTCGTCAACTTATTTGTATGAACAATTACTACGATTATATCCTTTAAGTTCTACGCAATGAACATCTCTTAGGCCTATTTGAAATTGCTTTACCCATCTCACTATGTATACGACTAGTTTTTGACCTTTATGCTGTATCTCGTCGCTTAGAAAGATCATACATAAAATATGGATTCAAATATTGAGGTCATTTATCTTGACTTCCAAGGAATCAAAGTGATGTTAATAAACTTTGTAAATATTTTTCGACTTGTATACAAGATCAACAAAGTCATCGCATTTAAAATGCAAGAAGTACATGTTGTAATTGCATACGAACAAGATATTCAAAGTACCTGAAATTTTTCACAATCACACATTATTCATTCAATTACTTTTTTAAAAAATTAATATTATTTGATAAATTATAAGTTAACATTATTTATTAATATTAGTAACAAAACATTTTAATATTTTTGTTAAATAAAGTATATTTTAATATTTTTATTTAAATTTAAGTCTTTTACGTTATTTTTCTAATTTACAAAAAATAATAATCCTTAACATTAATAAGAAAATATAGAAAATATTAAATATAGAAAATATATTAAATAAAATAATATACAAAAATATTCAAAATATTAAATAAAGCAATATAAAAATATAGAAAATTTAAATAAAACTAAAAAAGAAAACATACATTAATTCATTAAATAACTAAAATAAAAACTATTTACGACTTAAAAAAAATACTCACTTATGACTTTAAAGTCGTATTGAAAAAATTAAAAAATTGAAGTCATAAATTTTTCTATGACTTTAATGAAAAAGAAAAAAAATGAAAGTCGTAATATGATTTATCCCTTTACCTGTATTAATTTAAATTTTACTTTATTTGATAATTTTTTTAAAAAATTATCCCCTTTCCATCATTTTGCCTTTGTTACACATTCAAATATATTTTTTATCATTAACATATTCACATATGGGATGCACATGCCTTTTTACCTAAAAAGGGTATTTTTTAATTTTATTAACATTTGGATGTATAATTTAAATAAATTATCAAATGAGCATAAGTTGTAACAGGTGTTATGACTTCTGAGTTAGAAGTCATAATCTCAGTTGTGACTTCTATTTTTTTAATTTTTTAAACTAAAATCGTAAAAAATTTTACGACTTCTGTGTAATTTTTTATAAAATTTATGACTTCAAAGTCATAACAAAATTTTCTTTTTTTACATTTCAAAGCATAACAAACTCTTTTTTTTTGGGTTTACGACTTTAAAGTCGTGTGATCCTCTTTTTTGTTTAGGACTTTAAAGTTGTGCAACCTTTTTTTAATTTAGTATTTCTTTTAGTTTTAGTTTCGTTTAATTTTAAAAAAAATTGTAAAAACTAGTTTAATTTAATTATTTAAAAATAAATTTAATTTTAACTTTTGTAGTTTGATTTAATATTTTTTATATGTTTTATTTAATATTTTTCTATTTTTAATATTGTTTTACTTAATTTATTGTTTTAATTTTTATTTGGTTTTATGGAATATTTTATTTAATTTTCACTATATTATTTTATTTAATATATTTGTTATAATTTTCTATATTTACTTATTTATTAAATACTGAAAATAAAATAATTTAAAATAGAAAAAAATAATAAAAAATATATGTTATTACTTGAAAGTGGTAAAGTATTTGGTTACTTTCAAGTCGTAACACTTTTTTTTAAAAAAATTGATAAATTTTTTATTTTTGAAAATTTGTAAATAATTTATTAATTAAGTTATTTAATAAATAAATATAAAAATATATTAAAAAATTGATATAGTAAAATTAAATGTAACAAAAATTAATAAAATTAAATAAAATATTAAATCAAAATACAAAAATCAAAATATTTTATTTTTTAAATAATTAAATTAAATTAATTTTTACAACTTAAAAAAATGAAACTAAAACTAAAAGAAATAGTAAATTTAAAAAAAAAAAGTTACACAACTTTAAAGTCCTAAACTTAAAAAAGAAAAAAAAGGGTTACACAATTTTAAAATCGTAAATTTAAAAAAAAAAAAAAATAGGTCACACCACTTTAATGTTGTAAACAAAAAAAAAAAACATTTTACTTGAAAGTTGTAAATGATAGTTCAAAATGTAAAAATAAAAAGGAAAATTTGCTACGACTTTGAAGTCATATCAATTTTACTGTTGATTTCATCTCTACCGAACGACCAAAATGACTTCTTTCTTTGCTTTTCTTCCACAATTACACTTTTCGTGCTTTTCTTTCCTCTTGCTTAACTAAAAAAAATGCACCATTTTGTTTAAAAAAAGCCTACGTATTCCTACCAAAAGGAGCAAGGAAAAAAATAAAAACAACGCTATCCTATGATACCAAATTTGCCACCATCCCAGAACTCTAATTACCCTTTCCTCTTATAGCACCGCCACAATTCCCACTCCACAAAGTTTGTAACTTTACACACTATCGGATAAAGTATAGCCACACTTCATTAGTAGTAGCCAGTAGATTCAAAGTTGAGAGAAACAAACAAACAAACAAAACAAAGCCAAGCATTTCCCAACACACCATCATCATCATCAAATCCAAGCACAACAATGGCACTCAAAAGGGCATCGTGGTTGATGCTGCTGCCACTGTTATCTGCAGTTGCGGCTGCTGCCACCAACACCAACAGCGTGTACCATCCTTGTGCTGATGCCAGGATTCAGAGATCTGATGGCTTCAGTTTTGGCATTGCCTTCAGTTCCAGGGACTCTTTCTTCTACAACCAGAACCAGTCCCTTCAGCTCTCTCCCTGTGACCGACGCCTCTCTCTCTCTCCCTCCAACGCTCAGCTTGCTCTCTTCCGTCCCAGAGTTGATGAGATCTCTCTCCTCACCATCAACACCTCTAGTTTCTTCCCTGTAAGTAACAGTGTTACCTCTTTGATATTTTTTTTTTTTTTGCCTTGGCTGATTGAAAATGGCACTGCTTGTTTGTTTTTCTTGGTTGTGGGAGCTGAAACCTTGCTTTGACATGGATGTTTGACTCTATTGTGTTGGAAAGTTTGGAACTTTGAGGTGACTTGTTGACTATATTTAGAGAAATTGTATTGATTTTGTACAAAAGAAATGTATAAAAGAGAGAGAGGAAGAGAAGACAGTGTTTTGGCTAAAATGGTTGTTGTCACTTGTCAGTGATGGATGGAGAGAAAATGTGATGTGGTATTCTTGAATGAAACAGTGATCTGTTAGATGTTGATTATATATGGAGAAATTGTATTGGTATAAATAATGTTATAGAAAATGTGGATGATTCTCTTGTATGAACAAGGGATCTCTTATATTATTATGTTGGTATACTATTGTCATGGTAGAATATGGGGATAATGGGACTGTAGCTTCTGTTCATTGGTTGGTAAGTGGGGTACTTCTATATTTGATATTGACATGGTGACTTCTCCGGGTTGTTGAAGTTCCTGTAGATGACACAGCGACTGTTTTCTAATTGCTAATTCATCTTTCTTGTGTTTATGATGGTGAGGGTTCCACAATCAATTTATATCCCTATTATTTTTTGCTGGATAATATGGATTTGGGCTGGGAAAAAGTTAGAGTATAAATATTTTTTTGACACATTGTATAGCTATCCTATGACTTTGTCGTTGGACATGTGGAACTAACCAATGAACCTAAATTTATGTGCTCATTATGGCAAGAAATTAAGCAGCCTAAGTGCTTAGTAATGAAGGTACGTATATTGAGGTTGTTGAATGTCATAAATTCAGTTTTAACTGTTTTAAATGAGATTATTTGTCACTATAGTACATGGAGTAGAATCTGAGATTGCTGCACCAACCTACTAAAAGCATAATATATGGCACAACATAACCATGTTGAGAGATCAAATATTTCTATAATACCTACCAATACAATAGACACCCTGTCCTGCAACCTCCATTAAAGAAGTTAGGTATACAATTGCCAACCCTGACCTATATTCTTTACATCTAGTTCAATGCCGAGGTTATGGTTCTAAACTATCACTTTCATTTGTTTTTCCAATATTCCACTAGTTTTGACATCCCACTCAATGAAGCAAAGTTTCTACTTTTGCAGCTATCTTAAATTTCATCATGCATGCCAAGGTACTTGGGAGACTAATTATATTCTGCTCTCTGCATTGCTAATTAAATATTTTCCCTGCTAGTCATTGCCTTATAGGCTTGTAATAATCTTCAATTACAATTTACAGCCATAATGTATTATTATTGTGTTGACTATCGCTATTTCCCCTTATCCTTGTGTTAGCTTCGATTTAAACCACTCCTTACTGGTGTTACTATTAAATATGACTGAACACTTTGTACTGACTAAAATAGTCTCAAGTTTTGCTGTATCTATCTCTTCATTGTTGAAATTAAACCACTCCCCGTTGGTTATTAAACTAGAGTGCACACTTTGCACCAACTAAAATTACTCTCAAATGCTGCTTCTCTCTCTTTTTGCCCCTTTTAATTTTGATTTTAAATCAGTGACTTCAAAAGTTGAGGCTGTAACTTGCAACCACCCTGTTTTACCAACGCAAAGTTTAGGCAAACTTGGCAGTATTTCTATTTCTGTTTGACATGACAAGTTTATTTATTTAACACATGGTTAAAATGTACATCTGATACTCAATATTGAAAATAAACATCAAATCTAGGATAGCAATTTTGGTCAGATCTTTGTTGAATGTGATCAATGTTTAGGCCTGTTCACATGCATAAAAGCATAAAACTGATAATCATGAGTTGAAATAATTAGGCAGCATATGAAGTGTACAAGGAGGCTACTATTTTTGAAGAAAAAAAACATGATTTATATATGGAATTTGAAACTTGAAAGACCTATAATGTGTGCTTGAGTCAGTATTGAAAGGGAATTTGTTTTCCTTAGAGCATGCTAATTCACAAATTCATTATACAGATTCTCTGGTTGACTTAGAGAATTGGAGGCGGCTATGCTCAAAATATAACCATGAACCACAGTGCTTTAACATCACTGCTTTAATAGGATAGAAATGAGAATCTCAAGTCATGGTGACTTGAAATGGGATCTCTTAAACCAACTGCTTCCTATGTTTCATTTACTACACAATATATGCTGCTTCAGAAAAGAAAGACAAAACATGTCTACAAAACTACTTGCGAATTAGATCAACTTTTTTTTTTTTTAGGTACGTGAATTAACTTGTCATGTGAGAATAATCTTATAAATATACAAAAAATAAAATGTAAGAAGTTAAAATAAGACAAAAACAAGACACACAAGAAGCTAAAATAAAAATTGGACGAGTAGTTTGATTGTAAGAAGTAACAACTAATATATGTTTTTCATTTTTTCCGTGATAAATAGGATAACTACGGTGGATATATGGTGGCATTTGCGGGAAAGAAATATGCTGCACGTTCTCCACTTGCGTTTGTCGCGAACAGCACATATACCGTGACAAGTTTTACACTGGTAAGAGTTGTGAATCATGGACCTGATGAGTTGAGTTTTTGGTTTGTTATTGAAAGGCTTGTTGGTTGGACTTTCCATTTGATTAGGTGCTAGAGTTTCAGAGGGGTAGGCTGCATAACTTGTACTGGAAGAGAGACGGCTGTTCTTCATGCAAGGGAAAATCGAACTTCATATGCCTCAACAAACAAGATTGTGCACTCAGAACATCATCTTGCAAAGGCAGAGGAGGTGCAGTAGATTGTAGTCTTGGAATTCAGCTGGCATTTTCTGGTACAGACAGGCATCTCAGAGTGCTTAATTCATGGTTTGAAGTGGAAAACATGCGGCAGTACTCTCTCTATGGCTTGTACTCAAATCTAAGGGACTCTCTCACCAGCCAGTATAACAAATTCTTTTAACAGAAAAAAGATCTTCCTCTGGATTATTTTGTTTGTTTCGGATGGTATGGTAACTTTTGTGACTATTGCACTTTGCCTTCTCAATTACTTGTTGCTGGAAATTTTATTGCTTGCCAATTTTTGGTTTATAACTTTACGTGAAGAGTGTGTACATTTTAGTAGGCTGCAAGTGCCTTTACTTGTTTCTTTTATTTTTGGCTTCATAATACAGTTTACCCCCAAATCTCAAATTGTGTATTTTTGAATACGTGTACATTTTATTTTTTGTACATTTATAAGATTATTCTCACATAATTTATACTTATATTTATGAAAATATAATTACTTTAAAATATTTTTTAGTAAGTATTTGAGTAAAAATATATAAATGTAATTTGCAAGTTGTATAAATTTAATTTTAATAGCTATATTATTATTTACAACTTATACTATTATTAGTTGGATTAATTAGATCGCTTTTAAATTTAAAAGCAAATAGATTGGATGAGCAATTTATAAAACTGAAAGTTATAACGTCGGATAATTTTTCTCTCCAAAAAGGATTCAATTGAATTCGTGAACTCCTCCACTATTAGAACACAATTAAATGTATTCATCAATTACTTATTTAATAAAAACTAAACACATTAACATTTATAATTTATTAAATTCATTGGAATATTTTTTTAAAAAAGCTGACAAGAAAGATATATTTTGTTCTTGTAAACTCAACCAAACAAACTTCTCTGTATAATAAGATAAAGTCCAAATAAAATTATAAAATCACTCCACAAGTTTAAACGCAAGACCTCAACTAAAGAAGTTAGCTAATAGTGTCTACAAAAAACAGTACTTGGGTGTTCATTTTGTTGGACAACACTTTTTGACTCTTTTTGACTCTTTGCTACTAACAAAATTTTACAACGCATGTTATAATTTTCAAATGCTATTCCTATCCTACCCAAGTTGATTCCACCCTAGAGATCATATAGGATGATAAAGATCGTCTCCTCCTTCTTTATCCTTGTTGGTGCAATGGCTAGGTTCAAGAGAGGGGTAAATTAAACTTCCCTTCTAATTTTCAAAAAATTCACACAATCCTTTTCTTTGAATCAATCAAATTTTTGAGATAAAACCTTTCTTTAATTAAACAATTAGTCTTTATAGATCACTTAATCAATACACTTTCCTTTCAATTTTTGAAATCCGAGATAAAATGAAAATGAGATTTAGAATATCTTTAGTGGTAGATCTCAAATTGGAATCTTAGATTATTTTTTAGTATATCCATATTGCTACATAGGATTAAAGATCTTTAAGATCTCTTACATTTTTTCTTTAATAGTAAATCTCATTTTAAGATCTTAGAGAGAGGAAAAAAATAAGAAAATTTATTCTTTTTTTAACAGTATGAAGATCTTAAGAGATCTACAAGAACTCATCTTCCATATTGGAGATCTTTTCAACTCTTTTATTGGAAGATCTACTGAAGATCAGATCTTGAGTTCAAGATCATTGATCAAGATCTTACACTAAAAATGCTTTAAGAAACTAATTTGACTTCAAAATCAATAATTAAGAGAAAATAAAAAAGAATATCCGATTTTTATAGTGATTCACTCTCAACCTTAAAGAGTTACATCTAGTTATCCAATGGAATAAGATTAGGTAGGTATTCACTAATTTTTCAAAGTTCTAAAACAAATAACTTACCAACAATGAAAAAAGAACACAAGTCTCTTCTTGAACCATACGAGAAGATCTATGAACTAATCTCATGGGACCCTACCATCACCTAAGAGTGGCGGACCTAAGAAAAATTATTTGTGCTCACACATTTTGTGTTTCCAATTTTTTTTTAAAAAAAATAAATCAACGGTTTATGTATAAAGTTATGAAATCGTTTAAAATATAATTATTTTTTTAACAAAATTTAGATAATAATTTGACCAACCATTTAACCCCTAAATTTTATTAATCCTCAAAACAAAAACAAAAATAAGTATGAAAATATACTCTTAACGACAATATACAACACAACCATTAGGTTTCTCAAACCTGAGGCTACTAAAGAGAGGAGCACCGGGAGTCCCTGGTGTTGTAGGTGTGGAAGGTAATGATGGGACTTCCTCATTGTTGATTCCTCTCTATTCTCTTACCCTGAAACCAAATATAGGGTAGATAGATAAGACAAGAAAAAAAAACAATTTAAGCTGAAAAAGTACGTATTATATAGAAGGGGTGTGGTTGACTAGAGAATCAAAAGGGAAAAAACATGAGTGGTTAAAACTGATGACAGATACAAAGGAAAAGACGAGCTGGTAACTGTTGCTTCTGATTGAAGTGGACGGTGTGACAAATGCAATATAGGATTTGAAAAATAGACCTTTAACGTCAAGACATCCATCATTTTTTCATTTTTATGTCCGCACTTGCGGAGAGTAAGTCTAACCTAGGTCCGCCACTTACCTAACCCCTCCTTGAAAAACCCTTTACAAAACTCACAACACTAAAACGGAAATTAAATGGAGAAATCGCCTAAGTGGGTTGAATTGGCAATGAAAGGAGAAAGCACTTGGTTATTTTTAGATAATGATCTTGACTCTTTTAATCTTGGTCCATTGATTTTAAGTGTTAAATGCACAAGACGAAGTTGAGAAAATATTCTATTTCTCTGAAACTCTTTCTAAGTTTTCTCAAAGTGATTTATAAACATGAAATTTCGTAATATGAAAAAAGTCAAAAACATGTTTATATAAAGTTCCTGTTTTAATGGATTAAATTTGATTTAATCTGTTTCTCCCAAATATGGGTTTGTGTTATGAACAGATTAATAGATTAATTTTTTTATTAGCGTGTTAAAACCAAATCAAATTTTGGTGCCTTACAGCCATTTAATTTGCTAAACAAAAACTCTCACAGAGAATTCACAAAAAAATAACTCTCGCAAAGCTGGCACCGCTTTAATGGATTAAAGTAAGAATTTAATCTATAAAAACATTAAAACATGCTTGGCTTGTTTTCCAGCTTTCAAGAACATTTTTCTTATAGCAATTCGTGTATTATTATAGCACAAGATGTACCAAAATGAAGATGTACCAAAATGAGACCAACAAGTCATACAAAATTATTACGAAAACACACCTTATACCTGAAGTGACTCCAAAAACTCAATCCCTATTCTAACAATAACATCCCATAACATAACCTCCCAAATTGCAAAAGTACATATATAAAAAGACAAAAAAAAAAATGAATACTCTCACTTTTGCGTCTGCTTTACTGATTCTTGACTTCTTGCAAAGTACAGAAGTGAGAAAAATCCATAATTTCGGTCTCTGACGTGTCTGCAACTAATGCTTTCAAGAACTTTTAATTAATGGATCAAAACAGAATTGGATAGGGTTTTTTGAGTTCCTTAAAAAACCAATTAATTGCTTAGACTTTTATTCAATTAACTTGGGCATTAGGGATTGAATCAACATCAAACTAAGCCAAATCAACACAATTACAACTAATTACAACTAAATCAAATCAACACTCAAAATGTTCAATTGGTTGGAAGTCATCAACTCTTCTTTTGGCTCTAAGGGATGGAGACCTTGACCACAGTGCCACATATTTTTAAAATATTTACCTAACTGCCACACCCCCCAAATTATTTGCCAGAATGCCACGCGACATAGTTCGCTACATGCATTAACGAACTATGTAAGCTGAGGTGGCACAATTTTAGTGGGCACATAATAACGGTTACTGACATGGAGAGAGAAAGCGTAGTTCGCTGGAAAGAGTAGCAAACTACGTACGGAGAGAGAGAGAGAGTAATAAATGCATAACTGTCTCCACTTTCCCATGATATATGTCATCCCTATATTTTTGCATATCTTTTTAAACTAAAATGGATGGTAACCGACATATTTTTAATTCAAATTTTTATTCAAAATAATTTTAAAAAAATTGTATTGTTTTACAAAACTAATTTAGTTAATAGAACTAATTTTCAACTAAATAAAAAAATATTTGAAAAAAAAATGTGATAAAAAAATCAAACCAACTACTTTCCAAATTGTTTCACTTATATTTTTTTCAAATAATTGCCGATTTAAAATTGAAATATCTTGAATCAGTATTAAATTGATTATAAAAATTAGAATCATTTTAAATAGATTTTCTAATTTTTTTATTTTCAAATATTTTTTTATTTAGTTCAAAATTAGTTCTGTTAACTAAATTAGTTTTGTATAACAATACAATTTTTTTAAAATCATTTTGAATAAAAATCGGTAGTTTGAATCAGTTTTAAATTGATTATAAGAAATAGATCAATTTTAAATAGATTTTCTAACTATTTATTTTTATTTTCAAATATTTTTTATTTAGTTGAAAATTATTTCTATTAAATAAATTAGTTCTGTAAAACAATAGAATTTTTATAAAATTATTTTGAATAAAAATTTGAATAAAAATGTCGGTTACCATCCATTTTAGTTTAAAAGATATGCAAAAATAAAGGGATGACATATATCATGGGAAAGTGGAGACAGTTATGCATTTATTACTCTCTCTCTCTCTCCGTACATAGTTCGCTACTCTTTCCAGCGAACTACGCTTTCTCTCTCCATGTCAGTAACCGTTATTATGTACCCACTAAAATTGTGCCACCTCAGCTTACATAGTTCGCTAATGCATGTAGCGAACTATGTCGCGTGGCATTCTGGCAAATAGTTTGGGGGGTGTGACAGTTAGGTAAATATTTTAAAAATGTGTGGCACTGTGGTCGAGGTCTCCTAAGGGATGGCTTCTAGCATCAACAAACTCTCCCTATTTGATTATCACAACCAATGTGTTGGTTATCAGCTTGGTCATTTGTGTTGATTCAGCTTTGGGGTATCTGAAATTTCAACACACACGTCTTTCTCCCACTTTAGCAATCATCAAATCCAAACAAAACATAAAGTAATACTAACAAATGAAAGGAAAGGCGAGGCATATCGAACAGAAATATAGAGTCCATTAATAATCATGTCATTTCATAAGGAGCGATACATCAATGCTGCATGTCAAGGAGTCATCAAAACAAAAAAATGAGTCAGCAACACATCCAACAAGCCATAGTCATTTAAGGTAATTGAGCCCCTCAATGTTTGAACACTTTCTCCTTCAACATCAACCTCAAAATGGTACAGAAAATTTTAGAGACCAAGACAGCATAAGGGAGTTTTTAATCTGGAAGCCTTTTGACCTTGAGGATTGAGTCAGTGAACACAGCTCTAATTGAGCTTGATTCCATTTTTGATGGCATACAAGAATATGAGGTCACTCTCAGAGAGCACGACATGATTACTCCCTTTGGGGGTGATCTGCCAGGCAATGACGAATGCCAAAATTCTATCCTTTACCTTCATTCCTCCAACATTAATTTTTTTTTTTTTTTGTTATGACAAATGTTATTTTGTTAGAATGTCAGTTTTTTTGCTAGTAGAGGGGATCCAATATTCGACTTTTTCCCTGTTCTTTTCTTCCTTAACCATTCAACCCATCTTATATCTCCTTCAAGTACCTACCCTTGATCTTGGCCATAGGATTCTTCAAGGACTCTGTAGAACTTCATCTTATCAAACCCTACTAGAGCTGCAGTGTTGTTGCCAGATATCACCAAACCTTGTGATGAGATTCCAGCAACCTTGCTCCACACGGCATCGTTCACCGAAATCTGTGTGCCCTTCACTTGAGACTTTAGAACGCCGTTTTCCACACGAGCACAGGCAAAGAAGACTTTCACTAGGTCAGGGTAGTATGTGCTGTGAAGCTCAAGAAACTTGTTCGGCCCTTGGAAGTTTATCATGGTGGAGATGGCAAAGCCTTGGTTGTTTAGCCATTGGAGGGAGAGGGTTTTGGGTGGCACAATGTGCGCGTTGGATATGAACTTTGGGAAGTCTCTGACCATGTTTCCGTCGTTGTTGAACCATGCCTCAATGGTGCTAGCAGTTTGGGGAACAAGTTTTTCACTTTCAGCTGGCCTTTTTGCCTGTGACCATTGGACTTGGTTTGTTTGGAAGGATTGGAAGGTGTGGCCATGGATGAACCTGAGGAACACTAGAAGAGTGGGTGGAAAAGGTGAAAATGGAGGGGACTAGTGAAGGATTTGGAAAAAGGGGTTTAGAAGGGAAGGAGAATGAATGATTTGTGGTATGGCTAATGAGATTTGTGAAAGGTTGAAAGAGGTTAGAGGAATGGATGATGATATTTGATTACTTTATTATTTTGAATTTTCATTTCTTTTCTTACCACATATAATGACTTATTATATCTATACCTAGGGGAATAGAGGGGACAGGTGGAAGGATCACTGGTGAGGGGACATGGGTACAGGGGTCATACCAAAAAGAATGAAAAGGTAGTCAGACTGAAAAGAAAGAATTTTCACACGAAGGAAAAGAAAAGAGGAAGTGGTTCCTTGGTAAATGTTGCTGTATTGGCTAGTGAAGATTGGAATTCAAAAGGCTTGAGAAGTTGGTCTGTTTTAATTTCTAAATTCAAAATTTAATCCGTTGCCAATGTGCTGGTAGTGGTACTGATATAATTAATCGATTATAATTGTTATATTTAATTACCCCAGTGGCTAGTTTTGAAAAGAAGTTGGCAATGTGCAGAATTTTGACACATTTTATAACTATCCAATTACTTTCTCGTTAGACAAGGGAACCAACCAATGTAACTAAGTATTTATAATGGAAGATGTTTAGTGAGTTTTTAAGAATAAAAAATTATTTTTTTAAAAAAATTATGTATTGAAAGATATTTAGATGACATGAAAATTTTTTCACAAAAAATTTGAGTTTTCAATATAAGAAATTCTTTCTAAAATTTCTTATTTTTCAAATATCACTAATCAATGAAATTTTTTAAATTTTTTTTATAATTTTTTGTAATGAAGTAAAATTTAATTAAAATTTTTATGAGTGATATGATAACGTAGAAATTATAAAAAAATAACTTTAAAAAATTTATATAAACATTTTTATTGGAGATGTTATAAGTTTATGTGCATATGACAAGACATCAAGTATTATGAGAGCATAAGAATGGAGGTACGGTTCATGAGGTTGTTGAATGTCATAAATTCGGTTTTAAAGTGTTTTTAAATGAGATGTGAGAGGTTATTTATTATTATAGCACATGAAGCAGAAATTGATATGTACTCTCAGATCACGGCTTCAATCTATTTAAAATAAATGAGTTTTTATATTTTAACATTCTTAAATATTAAGCACATAATTAACCATCTTAATTTTTGCTTATCTCTCTTTTCTCTTGTCAGATCTCATCATCTATTTTATCAATATTATTCTTTCTTCTTTTTTTTATCTCTCTTAAGATATTAATTGATTTTAAGATATTAATTGATTTTAGGTGTTTAAAGATTTTTTTCAAAAACAAACAGACACTCCAATTTTGCATGACATCTAGAGTGAGATAGAGATAGAAAGGAGTGTTGTTAGGGGATTCAATGTTTAAGGATGTCTAAATAATAAATATTATTGGTCAAACATAAAATATGGTACAATATAACCATGTTTGTCGAGAGATCAAATATATCTTTAGCCAAAAAGGTAATTAAGGTCAAAGCCAGAGAATAGAACTGTATCCCTCATTGCAATAATATTAACATCTACCGTACAATACACACCCTGTCCTGCAAAAGTATATATCTTACTCAATTATTTTTTCAATAGTCAGTTTAAAAAATATATAATTTTTTCAATAGCCTCCTCCCATACTCAATTATTTCATTATATATCTTACTAATTATTAAATACTAAAAAATGACTAAAACCAAAAATTGAATTAGTTGGATCGGATTTAAATTTAAGGCAAATCATTTTCATGAGTAACTTAGTAAACAAAAGTGATGATATCCAAATGATTTTTTCTTTAATATTTATCCAATCTAATCTAGGAACTCCTCTAATGAATTTTAATCAATAAAAATGAATGTGTTTGAAAAGATGTATTAGTAGTCCTCAATTCATCAAATACTTATTTATTTAAAATTAAATGCTTGAATGTTTTTAATTTATTGAAATAATTTTGGTAAAAAAGCTAACAAAAGAAATATATAATTTGCTTTTGTAAACTTAACCAAACAAATATAATAAGCTAATCCCCACATAAAATTATTCCACAATGTTTAAATTTCAAACCTGGCCTATATTAGAAACTCGCTACTAGCATTCACAGAAAATACTATTCGGGTTTTCATTTTCTTGTACAACACCTCATGATTTTCAGCTACCAACAAAATTTTACAACCCTTGTGATCATTTCCAAATGGTATTCCTATCCTACCCAAATTGATTCCACCCCAGAGATCATGCAAGATGATAAGGATCTTCTCCTTCATCTTTATCCTATCACACAAACGACTAGCTCTTTTATTCAAAGTTTTTTCATGGAGTTGCAAACCCAACTTGTTCCCAATTTCCTCTTGAATTCTTCTCACATCTGGTGATTTGTTCCACCGCAGACACCATGTATTATTCTTTTTCATGACACTTGCCATCACAATCACATCAAACAACATGTCCCTCTCAACTTTTCTGGTGATTTGCTCCACCACGTCGTCCTTTCTCACATTGCTTGATCCGTACACTCCAATTATGATGTTATTTGGTTGTGTCACAGCCGTCATGATTTTTTTCTTATCCCTTTGATGAATGAATAAGGGTGGCGTAGCTTCTGCGGTTGTTTTGGTGCCAACGCGATTCGTTTTAAAACAATCACTAGCTTCTGCCAAAGCTGATCTTTTGCCTTTAAAAAATATATATATTTTCGTCCTCGTCGTAATTATTTTAGGAATCTTATTTTAATGATTATTTTATAGATAATTATCTTAAAATTTTAATATATTTAAATTTGTTTCATCTTGTTTATAATTAAGTTTTGAATAAATTAGAATAACTTTAAAATAATTTAAATGTTTAATTTGTTATCTAATTTTAATTTATTTTGGTATAAAAATAAATTAAGAAAGAAGATAGTTTACATGGAACTCAATTTAAGGCTAAAGGGACGAGAACTAAAATCTAGTGTGCTCTCATCATAAAGGGATGTGTTGAGCGAATTGTTCCTATTGCCACAGATTTGGACTAAGCGTGAACCTTAGGCTCAACTCGCAATCACTAACAACAGTTTTATTTTGCATATAGGTTTATCGTGCATCTCAGGATCAACATACAATCACTTACACAAATGCTGTTTTTGTATGCGCACTTAGCGCAAAAGCTGGGCTAAGAACGCTAGTCATTATGTAGAAATGACAGCACAACACGTTTGGCTCTATTGAAGCTTCAAGGATGCGAATTGAAGCAAATTTGGTTGAGGGAGATGTATAGGGTTGAATGTGAAGGCTGGGAAGCTCTCTCCATGATTTTCCTATCATTTCTCATCATCTATTTTTTTCTTTTCCTGTAGTTATGTAGTTAGATTTACCCATTTTGAAGGTGATGTATCTAAATTCATTCTTATGTTTACATTTTGATTATTAATCTATGTTTATTATTCATTTTTAAGTGTTTTCTTCTATGTATTAATGTTTGTTTTGACCTGATCATCTTTTGTTTGATGTTGTGATTTGAATTGTCATTGGAAAATGTTTTTGAACTTAGAAATGGAGAGAAACACCTAATGAGTTTTATGTCTAGGGATGGAACAAGACTGGTTAGTCATCATTTAGTTCTTGTTTTTAAAGCAAGTCACTTAATTAGACTAACCAAGAGATCAATAATTTGATAAAGAGACTTAGATTCTTTCTATCCAAGGGATCATTGTTTGAGTATTTTTGTGAGTTGATGATAATAATTGAACTTTGAATAGATGAATGATTTTTGTTTGCATGAGGAAGTGTTTTAGTGAAATCAATTCCAATGCTTTTATTCTTTGTTATTTTACCTCTTTTTTATCGCACTCTATGTGTTTATAAAAGAGTCAAAAACATATTTTATTTATTTATGCAATTGTCATTTACATTTCCGCAATCCAATTAAAATCATCATTGTTCTAATATCGGTAACTAGTGAACGATGTTATTTTTTTAAGTATTATATGAGTTCCTATGAATATGATACTTGAACTTTCACTTTATATTATTTGTGCGACTCATGCTTGCGGAGTTAACAAACACCACATTTGGAGTGGAAAGAAAAGAGAGATCAAGAGAGAAAAAAGATATTTTGAGATGGAAAAAACTGAAAAAATAATATATAAAAATTATATGACAAGTTAGAAGAAAGAGATCCGTACCCAAAAAATAAACATAGCAGAAGAGACAAGAAGAACAACAAATTCGTATGTTGTTGAATAGAAATGATAAATGCCAATCTTTGATAATTTTGTCATTATCGAATTGTTTTCAAATAGGATCATTCAACGATGGAAAATATTACAATGGGATAAAAGAGGGAATTAATCAAATTCAAAGAGATGCTATGATTCCAATTAAAAATTAGTTAGGTCCTAAATAAACATAGCAGAAGAGACAAGAAGAACAACAAAGTAAAAATGAGATGGAGAGAATAAGTGTATGTTTATACCATAATGAGTATTCTCTTGCTGCTCGGCTGCACAAAAGACAAGTGTATCAAAGGATAGAAAATAAAATAGAGAAAGAAGAATTAAAGAGAAGATGGAGAGGGGATGGTGGGAGGAGTAACAGAGAAGAAGCAAATCCATTAATTACCCGGTTCACTAAACATTCGCAGAATAGCAGCCACGCAATGGAAACAAAACAATAGCTCCCAGTCTTCTTGTTTTCTTGTGAAACTGAAAACTACACACATGATGAAACAATAGTAAAACAAGTCCATTAGGAAAACGGAACAGTAAATTGAAGTTTTAAGATAACCTTTTGTGCACATAGACTACTATTTTTTTCTTGCTGCTATTTCTTGATCGAGTTCCGAGTTTTTATACGTGCTTGATGCTCTCCCTACTTTTTGAGATTGGAAGAAACAACAATAAAAAGAAAAGAGCCAAGTTTCCAGGGAATGATCCTCTGGCTATACAGCATTAAATTCTTCATCTTTGTACCATACTACCATTGACTCGATCTAATGTGTTAATATGATATACTGATAAATAAAGTTTGATGACGATCATAATATATTACATATTAAATATAAAAATGAACATCAAGGAATAAGTGTGCACGGTACCCCTGGCAAAAGAACCAAAATAATACAAATTAAATAAAAAATTACCAATTTGGTGTAACTTTCAAACTATTTACAAATCTGGGGCAACTGGTCACGCCCAGAACTGGGCATGAC
>PYAF01005925.1:2269180-2318504 GCA_007407185.1 Glycine tomentella
TATATAAAAAACTATTACTTCACTATAATCTTACTATATTTCTAACATCACCAAGGACAAAAAGAACAAGCAGAATATAAATATTCATAGACTTATACATTCCTTTTATTAATTCATAATGAGATTATGGATTCTGACCAAGAAATACAAGACAATACCAACTCTCCAATTGGGCCAACAACGCATGTAAGAGATAAAACGATGGAGTCTTTAGCAGGAGAAAATAATAATGGATTAAGTTACATCGTTAAGTTATGAAAAAACTTGAAAAAAAGGTGTTAAAGCATTCACATTTGGCCCAAATGTGGGTATTTTGAACAGTCGTAATTTTTCGTATCAATGTCCGATGATGACGTATTTTATGTCAGAACGCTCGAAATTAAGAGAAGTAATTGAAAAAATATTTTACAGCTTGCAATTCACTAATTGAGCAGATAAAATATCAGAAAACAAAAAAAATTTTGGGGCTCCGAAGCTTAAATCGCATTTTTGAGGCACTTAGAGGCCTCGTTTGGGAAAATTTTTTGGGCAAGTCTTCGGGAACTTGCCCAGGCCTTCTCCTCTCAATTTCGAGCGCGTGGCCACCGGTTTCGCGTCAATCGGACGTCCCAGTCAAAAGTTATCGTCTTCCGTAATTTTACGAAAACACCGCGAAAACCCTGCACCCCCATTTTTGGGGCCCACTGGTCATGCCCAGTTCTGGGCGTGACCAGTTGCCCCAGATTTGTAAATAGTTTGAAAGTTGCACCAAATTGGTAATTTTTTATTTAATTTGTATTATTTTGGTTCTTTTGCCCGGTACCCCTTATGCACCCCGAATACGCTGGGTGGCGCAAGCCTCTCCAATTTATATTTGCAAGTAGCAATTGATGCTTCCTGGCAAGTCTTCTCACACGGCTATAACAACAACATAACATAGCAGATGATGTTCATACATATTAATTTAACCCCATCATTAAGCAGCCTCTAATTTACTGTCGTAGAGTGTAAACCTTCGAGATTAAGGGATATTTTTGGATTTGTTTAGATAATTTTTTTCAAATTGATCATGATTTGTGTTTTTGAAATTTAATCAAACCATAACACTTATGTTACTTAATGTTATGTATTTTATATGTATATCATTAAGTTTTAGAGTTCTTTGTAATGTTATGTATATGAAATTTATACAATATATACCACTTTTTTTAGACAACTTTTTAAAGATATATTTGATTTAAAATTGATGAAAATTTGACAAATTTTTATTATAGAAGGTTTAACATACTAATAAGTTTCATAAATTGTTATTAGTAATTTTGTAATATAATTTAATTTAAAGTATGAAAAGAACGTATATAAATTTTAATGAAATAATATTTTAGTAAAACCCGTAAAAATTGTACCAAACCAAACCCTAAAATATTGGTTTGGTTTGATTTGGATTTTTATTTTAAATGAAAATCAAACTAAATAGAATCATAAATATTTTTTAAGTTTGGTTTGGGTAATCTTTTAATGAAAAATCGAATCAAATTGAGTCGCAAACACCCTTAGTGGAAACTTGACTCTCAAGGGAATTACATGAAGAAGTTTGAATCGTCTAGTTGAGGAAAGAAAGATAAATTTGAACTAAGCAGAGAGGTTTTTGGATGAATGACGATAAAATTGATTTTAAATGAAATTAGTTTTGGCTAAAATTGATTTTAAATGAAATTGATTTTGGCTAAAATTGATTTTGAAATGATGTGATTTATGTTTAAATTTTTTATTATAAAATTAAGTTATGAGTAAAATTTAGTACACAATTTTGGATCCAATGCATAAGTTACACAAAGTTGCTTCAACTCATAATTAATTTTGGATCCAAAATCAATCCTGAATTCTTTTCTAATGTGAAACAAAACATGTGAAAATGTATCTAAAATTAATTATAGACTCAGAATTAATTCTTCAACACCAAACCAAACACATACGTAATCATATAAAACTTATAAAAGTAAAACTATTTTCATTTTTTCAGTGAATACAAACTCTCTATTTGCATCTAGATGAATGAATGCTCTTGTAACAAATTTAGGTGATATATCACAAATGCTCTTATGTGTGTTAAAAGATATTTGTATGTTGGACTTAAATTCAATTTTAGTTCTTACGATTTTATGATTGTATTGCATATTTATGTTTTCATTTGTAAAATTTAGCAGATTAGATTTATCAATAATTTATCATCACTTTCTAACAAAAATTGTCAACACAACATTGACATGTTAATTTAGCACATATATCAATGCGTCATTGATAAAGTATCATTTCATTAAATAGATGTCACGTCATCAATTTAATTAAAAAATTAATAACAAACTAATGGTGGATCAAAATTCTTAAATTTTAAAAACATAGAAAACCAAATATGCAATAATTTTTTAAGGGTCCAAAATTATACAATTATAAAAAAATGATCAAAAATAAATTTAAGCCTAATTATCACAAATATCTTTTAACACATATAAGAACATTTGTTCATCTAGTGCAAATAGAGAGCTCGTGTACATTTACAAATATCTTTTGGGTCTTAATTTATTTTAGTGTTAAGATTTTTAATATTTTTGTCCTAATATTTTTTTCTCTATTAATAGTTTTAGTTCTTATTATCATGTAATATCATTAACCGATAACATAATAGTGATGTTGATAGTTTGGCAATTTGCGATGTCAACAAGGTGTATGAAAGCGAAATCACATGTATTATATATTTTTCTAAAGTGTGTTTTAATCCTTCATCAATTAGTATGATAATACCACTTGATATAATTATACAAGGGATTAAAATACAAGTTAACAAAAAATACGTGTGTTGTTTTTCATATTTCATGATGATGTGACAATTTATTAGGTTACAAACGGTGTTGTTATGACATTAGTTAATGTTATTAATTAACAAATACAAACTAAACATGCTAAAAAATTATTTAGGGACTAAAAACAAAAATTAAAAAATTTAGGAATAAAAATGTATCAGATCCTATATAACATTAACAAATAAATGACCAAAATTTGTCTTTTTGAAAGTACTAGCATCATCAATTAAGTCATAAAAATATCGTAAATAATAAAAGTTACTAAAAGTCTCTCTATTGTAATTTTAGTTCCTAAACTTAAATAATTATTGATATTTTAAGTGGGGCTTGATTTGGGTGTTTATTTTTATTTTCAAGATTTAGAAAATATATCATGAAGAAAATACTCTAAAATGTTATCATATTTTTGCTTAATCAGAAAAGACTGAAAATTTTAATAGATATTTTCAATTTTGAACTTTTTTTAAATATAGTCAGAGAAAATATTTTCTAAATTTCAAACAAACATATTTTTATTTTTGTTTTTTATTTTATTTGAAAATAAAGACAAAAAACACTCAAAACCAAATGCTATTCTTTAAAAATATATTTGTATTGTTTCTTAAGTCACATGACTTTTTAACTAAAAAATGAGTGACAAGTTGTATTTTTTACTCATTTTCAATAATGAAATTTATCATTTATTCTAAATTAACAATCTTGTGATCAACAACCAACATAGGAAACTCATCGCCAAGATTAAGTAGTTATTGTAAATTGTAATTTAAACATGCACTAAATTAGTCTTGAATAACTTTGAGTCGATTCAATAGATAAAATAATCCAGACTAGCCACATTACCACCTCTCTTTTTTTTTTAAAAAAAAAAAGTTTTCAGAGTTTCCTAATTCCTATATGCAAATTTTGAAAACATAAAACAAAATGTAAATAAAGATTTAAAATCTACTATACATATATAAAAATTAACTACTAGCAAAATTACACAAATAGACATTACAAATGGTTGACACTTGGCAAAAAATAGGGGCAAAATGGTAATTGAACATCAATTTGCCCTTTTTAATAAGTGCAATGATCCCAAATCAAAACCGGCTAATAACATACCCTTTTTTTATAAGTGCACTCCAATATTTTTGAATTAAAACTTGCTAATTGCCCCCCCTTTTATTAGAAAATCTATATTTCTTTCACTCCTCTCACATGTCATCTCTTTAATGCGTAGACAGTGTTATTATTTGTGTACGCAGGGTATTGTACTAGCCAATTACAAAAATATAAAATCTCAATATTATTTTAATTTTTCCTTCCAAAAATACTCTAAACCACTTGTGATATAGTAATTTCTCCTTTTTTTACTTAACAATTGTCTAAAAACTTGCTAAATGCATTGATTTCACTCATTATATCATTTATTTCATCCCTCTCACATTATCTTTTTAACGCGTGTGCAGTGGTATTACTTGTTTATGTACGGTGTCTTACTAGCCAGTTACAAAAATACAAAATTTCAATATTATTTTAATTTTGTCATCCCAAAAGACTCTAAATCATTGATGATATATTAATGCTTCCCTTATTTACTTAACAACTGGCTAAAAAACTACAGTGATTTTCTTTCATTTTATGTTATGATTTTCACAATCTCCTCAATATTGTTGGTTCTAATCTAAATTGACTTAGTCTAATTATTGATACGTCTTCACATGCATAACAAGAGATGGAGTCTTAAGTGGTCCCATTGTTTAATGTTTGATTTCAACAGAGATTTATTATCACAATGAGAAAAAATTATTATTGAATTTCACTTCTTTATTTCTCTTATTAATTTACTTGACAACTGTCTAGAGTGTGCAGTAGTCTCCTTTTATTTTATGTTATGATTTCCACAATTTTTTCCTTTTGGCCCTTCATATTTCTCAATTTTGTTGGTTCTCACCTCAATTGGTTTAGTCTAATTATTGAGAGGTTTGCACAGGCGTGACGAAAGATCGAAGCTTAAGTGAATCAATTGCTTATGTCTTGATTTCAACAAAGGTATATCATCACAAAAAGAAAAAATTATTATTGAACTTCACTTCTTTCTTTCTCTTTTGCTACACATTCATTTTATCATTAATAAACTATGTTAGATCTTGCAGTTTTTTAAATATCTTTCAAGTGTATATGATATGTTGTCCTAACTACCTTTTTAAGAGTTATGTTCAAATATCTTCCTTATCATCTTCTTCTCTGATGTTCTCTGTCTTCTCACCATTTTTTTCTCCTCTCTTACCTTCTTTATCCACTCAATTTATTTTCTCTCTCTTCTAAAAATAAACCAGTGAAATATCTTGTTACTTCTCCGTTAACCGTTCAGCATCGTAACCCTTGCTGAAGATGTCTTTGTCAGCCACTATGACTACAACTTCTTCATAATTTTTTCATTATTTATAGTGATATGTAGCAATAAAGGTGAATAATTTTCTTAGTTTCTATTTTCTTGGTTGATTTTGGTTTGGCCTAATTACTTTCTTTGTTTTTTTTCTTCTTCATCAAAATTTCTCTAATATTGTGAATATGGACTAAATTTGTTAAAAAGGTTTATTTGATATGGCCTATGGGTTAAAGTATTTCGTGTAAAAAGATACTAAACGGGTCTTTATAAGAATAGATGAGAATTAATTTTTTTAAAATATTTATTTGATTTTATTCTAGACTGATTTATTGGTTACAAATTATGTGTTTGATCAAATGTCAAAACAATTTTGTTGCAACCAGATTTGTTGAAACAAACAAATAAACAAAATATGACTCATTAATATAATAAACATGGTAAACAAAATATGAAAAAAAAGGTATAACCTTAAATCAATTCTTATTTCAAAGCAACATACTATTAGTACATTGATTCTGATCAAATTTTCCATTATTTTGATTTCAGCTACTTAAAGTTTTAAAGTAGGGAACATAACTCAAATGTCTAAAATACAAGGTCCTAAACATTTAGCTTGGTGCCATGATTTATTTATATAAAACTATAGATGGTCAATTTAAGGCAATTGAGAACTTTTTTAATATCGAAAATTATTTCATTTGGTCAAATTTTTGAAAGCAATCGATAACTTTTTTAATTATAAAAGTCTGCTATTAAAATTTCTATAACATATAAATATTGTGTTGGTCCCAGATGAACTTAAGAGGGGGATGAATTGAGTTTTATAAAATAATTAATAATTTAAAATCAAACTCAAAACAATAATATGGAAATAAGAGATAAAAAAGACACAATCAATTTTAACGTGGAAAACCCAATTGGGTAAAAACCACGACGTCCAAATTCGATAATCAATCCAATGGACAACTGAACTATGATAATTTTGTGTACAAGAGTTCCTAGTATCCTAGTTTCCTAGTCTACCCTTACACAATAATTATCCTAGTTACTATCCTTGTTTCTCAGCAAAAAATTATAGTCTCAATTCACCAAGAATAGAAACATACCGATATCCTTGTTTGCTAGTCAGACTGATATTCTTGTTTCTTAGTCAGACCGATATCCTAGTTTCCCAGCTAGAAGTCGTACATCTCAATTTATCAAGAACAGAGACAAAACTGGTATCCTAGTTTCCCAACTGCGACCTTTTCCAAAGTCAAGAAGAAGAATACAATAAAATAGTTATCAACGCTTTTATTCCTTAAGCAAATAGGTATCTTTAAATCCTGATGGAGAGTTGAAGAATCAGACTTGCCAAACGCTTTTATATGATCTCACAACAATTCTCTCAATGATGCAAACATAAAATCTCTAAAATTCTAATATTATTTGGAATGGAATGCATACATGAACATCAAAATACGTTTCTATTTATACTAATTTAAAGATATGATTTTAACCAATTTTTGAATGCAATCCTAAATATATTTTATCATATTATCCAATGCAATCTTATAGATATTCTATTATATTATGCAATGAAATCTTAAAAATATTCTATCATATTTTTGAATGTCATAATAACCCTGAGTCCTAGCGTGGATAACGTAAGGCTTCTGCAAAATTCTTCTTCAGCAACCCTGCTGTGGTCGTCCACCACTCATGGGATCGCCCTGCAGCATGTAGGTCGCGTACAGCAACCTCTGGTGATTTGGACACTCCATCACCGTAAAGATCTTCTCCATAGCCTATAGCCACCTAGCTGCGACAACAGTATCATAACCACCATGGAAGGCTGGAGGGTCATGCTTACGAAAAGTGATAAGCATCTTCCCTCGG
Organism: Glycine tomentella; assembly: GCA_007407185.1. NCBI lineage: Eukaryota > Viridiplantae > Streptophyta > Magnoliopsida > Fabales > Fabaceae > Glycine > Glycine tomentella. The sequence goes on from PYAF01005925.1 coordinate 2,276,273, forward strand.
GCTGCAACATCAACTCCGGTCTCAACATGGGACATCTGGTCCCCTCTCAGGTGGCTCCCACCAACCTGATGACGACTACTCTCGCCCTCATGAGTAGGAGGTGTGGAGGATACTCTGTCATTTCTCCTCAGAATTCTCACCTCCTCTAACAACTCCTGATGAGCCTTCATCAAGGCCTCATACATCTCTCTACCAGCAGCCATCTCACGCTGCATATCCTCCTGAATCTGCCTATTCGCAGCTACCTCTTGCTGCATGGCTGCCACTGGATCAGACTGGGCATTGGTCGCCCTACTGTTGTTTCTGGATCTCGGCATGACACTGCACATGTACACCAAACAGTGAGTTGATCAGGCCCACAACTAGTGTACCCACATGCAATGCTCATGTCAGCTCAAACAACAGTCAAAGGCAGCACTCAATTCCATACATAACGCTTCCATCAAGAAACCGCTCTGATACCATTAAATGTAACACCCCGTAGGCCTCCGGTGTATTAACATTAATAATATCAGAATCGCACCAAATCATCATTTAAAAACCGTGCGGAAGCAATAGAATCGAATTTCCTGATTACATTATGTATGGAATATACAAACACCTCACACCCAAGCATAAAATCAAGCCCCTGCTGATCCAGTATAACATAAACACAACATAATAGGCAGATATACAGAAATCACCACAAAGATAATCAGGAGGAATAATCATCAACTACATAAAACATAAACTCTGTACATATACATCTCAGAATCAAAACCACACATGTGGTCATACAATAGACATATGTACAACACAATGGGTGTACACACACCCTGTACCCACACAGGGAAAACCAAGACCGGTATCTACCAAGAAGATCCCCTCTGGTCTTCTATTGCAGCCCTCAGCCACGCCAGTAAACTCTACTACTAGGACCTCCTGCCCTGTGGCCACTCTTCTCTGCTGTAAGAATCACCTGAAACCACAACCCCACATGGGGTGAGATAAACATCTCAGTAAACTCAGGATTCTGGGAGATCCTCCCTTCCCCTGGTTCACCTCAAAACACACACAATATCCAAACCATAGACATAGCCTAGGACATCATCCTAGCTCTCGTAACCCAGCTATCGGGGTAATATCAAACAAGTGTCATCTCAGGACACCATCAGCATCAGAGGTGCAACACCTCATGCTAGCTCTCACAACCATCTCGCAGAGGTACCATCACACAAGTGTCATCCACTGGACACTTTCACATCAGAGAGGCACTGCCTCATGAAACTATATAAAAAATGCCTGAGGACAACCACTCAGGACTTCACTCATCCAGATATGGCTCATCTAAAAGGCTCTCATCCCCTCGGGATACCCTCTTTTAGAGATACAACATATCTGTATACAGCCTGGCCTGAGAAAGAACATCTTTACAGGGCAATCATTCCCAGGACTTCCACAATCATATGCCTGAGAGAGATCATCCCACACAGGGGGCACTCAATCTCTCAGGACTCCCAGTTCACGTGCCTGAGAGAGATCATCCATACAAGGCACTCATTCCTCAGGACTTCCAAGCACGATCTGAGGAAGATCATCCATACAGGGCACTCATTCCTCAGAACCAACAGTCCACTACCTGAGAGAGATCATCCGCTACGGGGCACTCATCCCTCAGGATTCTCAACCATTGCCTGAGAGAGATCATCCATACAGGGCACTCATCCCTCAGGACTTCCAATCCGCTGTCTGAGAGAGATCATCCATACAGGGCACTCATCCCTCAGACTTTTCGTTTACTGCCTGAGAGAGATCATCCACTAAAGGGCACTCCATCCCTCAGGACTTCCAATATCACTGCCTAAGGAAGATCATCCTCATGGGCACTCATCCCTTAGGTCTTAAGTGGATTTCCATGACATCTCCCAAGGAAGATCATGCTTTCGGGCACTCATTCCAAGGGAGTTCACAGGACATATTCTACTGGCCAGAGAATCTCATCTAATCCGATACTATCCTAGTATCATCTTAACCTCAATCACAGACCACCACAATGGTCTTTATCTCATACTCAGTCATAGAACACTATCATAGTGTTCATTCATCAAAAGGCCCAAGGCCAATCGCACTTGTACCAACAGGTGTACCATTCTTACAACACTATCTCAGTGTCTATAATCCATACATTCACCTATAGTTACATCCTAACACCATTCCGATGTTTAGCTAATCATCATAATCATCAACAAGCCACAATGGCTCTTCTTTCAGCAGCATAAATATATATATATATATATATATATATATATATATATCAATAACCATATACAATATCAGGGGCATGGCATAACAAACCATCACCCACTTAGGTGGCAAACAGAGCAAGGGAATCACTCCCAAGAACGATGAGCTTACCTGGCACGCCGTGTCTTACAGCTTCACTCCTTGAGCGATGGTCTGCGTCCCTGACACTCGCGGTGTCGAGCCCTAACAAGGTATACAAACGCATATCACAGACCATTCAAGCATATAATCATGCATAAGCTTATCAAGCAGTCCTCAACTGCCACACTGAAAGGAACCTCAGTCCTTTCCTATCAGCCCAAGTCATCTAATTTATGGTTCATCAGGCTCATCCACCACAAGCCTTTCCATAGACCCTCAGTGGTCTATCTCAACTCAACCATAGCCTCAGAGTCCCCACAGACTCAATATAAGCCATTCACAATAAGCTCAAAGCTCTCACAACCCAATAACTCAGGGTTTCCATAGGGCTTGAACGGTCTATATCATACAGCAGACCCTGTTCATGTGGCCTCTCAGGCACATCAAGCCCATTAACAAGGCTTTTGCATGTCTCAATATCAAGTGACTCAGTCCAAGTCACACATGCACAAACCTAGAGCCAAAACCAACATTCACCAAATCACAAACCAAGAGCTAATCATTCATCCTCTCATCATTCTAAACAAGTTCCTCTAGAGGACCCAGAGCTAATTCTAGCTCTACCAACAGTGGGTCACTATTCACCAAAAACCCCAACTCTTAAATCAACCAAGGAATCTCGAGTTTCTTACCTCAATGACGACAAAGAAGGCCTCTAGGACACTCCTCCAAGCTTGGGTGTCCGTGGGTCGCTGCCATTCCTCACCAAACTCGAGCTCTTCGTCTCCCTTGAGAAATGGATTCTCAGCTCATGGGGTTTTAAGGTGAAATGGATGAAGGATTTAAGCTCACTAAAGGTTTCTAGGAAGTTTGGTGTGTATAGGATGTGATTTGGGTCACAAAACAAGGTTAAGGGAGCTTAGGAAGCTCATCAATGGCAGAAAGGGCGCTGGGGAAGAAGAAAATAAGGTTTTCTCTTCAGAAAACGCGATTTCCCCCTTTATACTGGGCTTGACCGACATGCCGCACTGATTGCGCCACTCTGGCGCTGATGGCGCCAAAATCGAGTGTATATGGCGCTCTTGGAGCCAATTTGGCGCTCCTGGCGCCAATTTCCAGCATCTGTGGAGCTCCTGGCGCCAACTTCCAGCATCTGTGGCGCTCCTGGCGCCAGACTCCATCCGTCGCTAAATCCGTCGCTAATTCTGTCGCTAAATCCGTCACTAAGGCTTTTGCGACAGAATTTTTATAAATTTTTTTATAAATTTAAATTTTTATTTCTTTTATTCCCTTTTTATAAAAAGCCTAGGTTATTATACTCTCTCAAGGGAAGTTCATAGAACTCAAGTTCAGCAAGGAACGGCGGCGATTCATGGACGCCCGGGCTAGGGGGAGTCGTCCTTGTGCCTTCCTTGTCATCGTTGAGGTAAGAAGCTCGAGATTCACCGTTTGATTTGTGAGTTGGGGTTTTGGGTGAATAGTGACCCACTTGTGATAGACCTAGTATTAGCCTTGGGTCCTTTAGAAACATGTGTTTAGAATGTTGTGAGGATGAAGGATTAACTCTCATATGTTAGTTTGGTGAACTTTGATCTTTGGCTCTTTGGAATGCATGTATAGTTGTATGCTGAGTTGCTTGGCTATGTTGTGACATGCAAGAGCCTTGGTTTGTGGTTTTGATGTGCTTGGGAGGCTGTTGGAACGGTGTCTGTGTGTGAAAGAACCGTTCAAGCCATATGTGTATCCTTAAGCTTTTGGTCCACATAGAGCTTTGAGCTCTTAATGTTGTCTTGCACCGAGTCTTGTGATGACTCAAGTGCCTTGTGGACATGAGATAGACCATTGAGGGTCTATGAGATGGCTTATGAGTGATGAGCCTTGATGAAACCTTAAGCTAGAGGACTTGTGGTGTTGGAAAGGACTGAGGTTCCTTTCATTAAGACGGTTGAGAACCGTGTTATATGTTTGTGCTTGATATGGTTGTATTGATGATTGATATATGATTGTATGCCTTGTATAGGGCGTGACGCCGCGAGTGTCAGTGGCGTAGGCCACGGAGCAAGGGAAGAACTACAGAGCTCGACTTTGCCAGGTAAGTTCTTGGTCCCTTGGGGATGTTTCCCACTTGCTGTGTTCCACCATACTCCGAGGAGTAATGGTTGCATTCATGATGCATGCATTGATGGTTATTGCATCCTCATAATGATATGTATGCTTATATCTATGCTTGTATGTGTATGAAGCCTGTTATTAGATCTTCTGGCCAGTTAGATAGATATGGACCTTCCTAGGAGTAGAGCGCACCTCCTAGTTTGGTTTGCTCGTGGGTGATGATGATCCCAGGGTGATGATGATCCCTTAAAACCAAGAGATAGGTGTGTCCCGTTGCGGTTGATTGCCTATTCTCGGAGGTACCATATACGTGCGTCCATGCGTAAGGGGTAGCTCCTGATGGGATGACACGGGTGTGAGTTTCGGTCTCACACTGAGGTCGGTGTTGATACGATCCACCGTACATAGAGCAAGATGACTTGCTTGTATTGTTATGAGGGCCGGGAGGCCAGTTTGTTTGTGATGCCTTGATGACTTGTGTCATGGAAAGTAAGCCAGGGTGGAGGAGATGCCTCTAAGGACCCTGAGCTTACTGAGATGTTTATCTCACCCCTGTGGGGCTTATGTGGTTTCATGTGACTCTTCTGGCAGAGAGGAGCGGTCTCAGGGCTGGAGGCCCCAGTAGAGACAGGATCTGCTTAGCTGTATGGCAGCAGAGAGAGCTGGGAGGCTCAGTGATGTTTTGTACCCCTGTAGAGGGAAGATGTGTGGGTGCACACATGTATTTCTTTTGTTATATATATTCTATGTATGCCCTCGTGTGAGGAAGGCTCTCTGAGATCAAAAAGCACTCGGATGCTTATTCTTTTGTATAGACACTTCAAGTGTCAGATGATGTATATGTACATAACCAGCTTATATTATGTAATGATGTTTCCTCCTGTGTATATCTGTTGAGATATTGGTGTATATATGCCTATGGTAATGTTTTGTGATCTGGATCAGCAGGGGCTTGTGTTGCTTTTGATGAGATGTTTATATTTTGTACATAATGTAATCAAGAAATGTGGTTTTTGATTATGCTTCCGCAAGGTTTTAATTAAATGATTAAGCGCTAATCTGATATAAATAATAATGTTAATACACCGGGTGCATACGGGGTGTTACAAATGTAATCTTAAACATTTACAATACCACACCTTTTTTATTGTCAAATTATTTTTAAAATTTTTAATATATATATATAAATAATAAAATTTATATTATTATTACGAGTTCATAGATCGGGTCATCGGATCAACGGATCTGTAAATCTAAACTCATGACCCAACCTGTACATGAATGGTTTTGATCGGTTCGGTTCGATTTTGACCCAAATATATAAATGATCCAACCCAAACTGTTCAGATTAGTTCGGATCAGTTCGGGTTCACGGGTGACCCGTACCCATGAACACCCCTAGGTATTATTTAGGTAAATTGAAATAGAAAACCTAAACAAGTGGAAAGTTTACTAACAGAACATTAATTTTGCATAAAGTTTTCAATTTTTTTTTCTTTAATTTTAGTTCATAACTGAAAGTTGCTTACTACATATTACAATTCTTTCTTAGATTGAAAATTAGTATTTTTGTTCCAAGCTAACTTTTTCAATTTTTATGTTCATCTTATTATTTTTATCTTATAATGATTATATGAATTTAAATTCTAACATGTTCTCAATTAGTCATGCATTAGTCATGTTCCACTCAAATTATAAGTTTTCAATCTTTTTAAAAATTATTGTGACCCATCCAACCAGTTTCATTTCATATACAATATTCTATTTCTAGACTGGAGTTTTGTAAGATATTTACAAAATTGTCAAGGAGTACTACATTACAAATTGATCGTCAAGTACCTATAATTGTATTACACTACATCTATATATCTATTGTTATTGAATAATGTTTCTTCATTACATATGCAAAAGGAATGCTAACAGATGCAATCGAAAATAAAAGATTCATACAAATAAGTGTTAAATTTTCATTTGTGGTTTTACTTTTAATTATCATATCTTAATATTAATACAACAAACATAATTTTTTATTTCTATTATAAATTCATCATTTTTTTATTTCTAAAATATTTATATATTTACTTATTATAAAAATAAATTTTCAATTTGAAACGGATCCGAACCAAATCTATACATCCGCACTAGGGGTGTTCACGGTCTGGATTGGATCGGTTTTGAAGCAAAAAATCATCCGATCCAATTTCTTCGGTTTGGTCATTTGATCATCCATTCGGTTTGAAATTTTTTTCAAATCCGATCCAATCCAATCCAATTTTTTTCGGTTTGGATTGGATCGGTTTTCGATTTTTTAAAAAGTCTAAAAATAAAACTTATGAGACTTATTTTTATCAAAATAAGGAGTATCTAACATAAACAAATACATTTATTGGACAAAAACAAACATCATTTTCTAATTTTCATTAGACAAACACGTTAATTGGACAAAATAAGAAGCAATGTATTGCATTTTTGGTTTTTGGGCTATGATGAGGAATATGCCCAAGTAGATAAAGGATAATGTATGGTTTATAATTGGATCGATTTGGATTAGATCGGTTTTCACCGGCCAATCCGAAAACCGATCCAATCCGGTGAAAATTTTCATTTTTTTTTCGATTTTCGATTATTTCGATTTTCAATTTTTCGGTTCGATCACCACGGTTTACATCGGTTTGGATCGGTTAATGAACACCCCTAATCCGCACGGATTATCAACTAGTTTGTAATTAAAATATGAAATTGCCACTAAAATGACCCAAACAATCCAAAACCCTAAAAACGAAAGCCACAACGGTAGCATAGCAGGCAGAAGCGATAAACGAAACATACGAGAGGAAGCAAAAGAAAGGAACACAGAAGCAGGAACGAGGAGGAGCAGAGTGTAGAAGAAATGGGGAAGAAGCAGAACGACATCCAGAAAACGGGGCTAGGTCGAGCCCTGGTGAAGCAGCACAACCAGATGATCCAACAGAGCAAGGATAAGTCTCGCGTCTACAGAAAGAAGTTTCTCGAATCCTTCACTGAAGTCTCTGACATCGACGCCGTCATCGAGCAATCCCTAGAACCCCTCCCCGAACTCGCCGCTGCCGCTTCAACCACTCTCATCAGCCTGTGAGTATTCTTTCTCTTCGTTCCGTTACGCATTCACGCGCCCACTTTCTTCTTTCTGCAATTGCTCTGTGACATTTGTTTTTGTTGTTGTTATGTGAGAATAGTGAACCAGGTTCCGTGCCCGATAAAACGACGACGCCGGAAGAAGCGAGGAAGCAGCAGAAGCAAGAGGAGGCGCTCTACGCCAGCAGCCTCCGCGTTCCTCGCCGCCCTCCGTGGACTCCTGACATGTCCGCCGACGAGCTGAACGCCAGCGAAACGCAAGCTTTCTTGACCTGGCGCCGCAGCTTGGCGAGGTGAGTTCTCCAGTTAGTATCTGCGTTTGTTTTTGGGTTGTAGGCTTAGAATCCAATTCAGAGAACAAATTAGGGTTTGTTTGGATTGTAGGCTTGGAATCTAATTTAGAGAACTATATGATGGAAATTAGGGTTAAGGTCTGTGAATGAATTTGCATTATCTTCTGTCGAAATAAACTTATAATTTTATGGTTAAATTGCATATGTAGGGATTAGTTAGATGAATGAGTTCGTGTTTGGGGACTACGAATGTAATTTTTGTCAATTATAATGTAGCTGCCATTGATTGAAGGATTAATTTGACTGTTTATAGGATTTAAGGTTTTGGAGATTGTTTTTGTTGATGTTGGCAGTGTGGTGGTGTTTCAGGCTTGAGGAGAATAAGAAGCTTGTTCTTACTCCGTTTGAGAAGAATCTTGACATCTGGAGGCAGCTCTGGCGGGTTGTTGAGCGCAGTGATCTGGTATGTTGGTATCATCTTTGAAGTTTTATGGGTTGATAAAGGATTCTGATTTTTTTTTTCTTCTTTTAAATGAATTGTTGTATTTGGAGGTAAGTATTGGATTTGGAATCGTGATACACTAGTCTGATTATGCTATGTCACTGTGCATGATAATGGCCTAGTTATTAGGATTGCACCCAGTTAAGATGGGTATGTTTCTCGTTTATATGAATATATGGTTGCCAAACAACTGCATCTGCTTATCCATGCAATATTTTTCTCAGTATGGTCTGTAGACTGTGTACCATTTGTGATGTAGTCATTATAGGAGAAAGAATGCAGTATTTGTAAAGTTCAAATATAATGTAGCTCCCTTCTTCGATTTAAGATGGTTGTTTAGCTGTTAGCAGACACAGGAGTTCCACAATACTCTGTGATCTTTTGTTATTTTTTCCTGGTTAACTGTATTGATTACATTATTAGATTTCTAGCTGCCCTCTTCTTTAATTTGGCATCTTATTGAAACAAAAAGAAGGGGAAAAAAGGCTAAACAGGTTGGACCTGCATCATGAGCTGCAAACTAAAAAGTGATGCTAAAAACAATCTCACTTTTCAACTTCCCCGCAAAAGAAGAAGAAACAGAAGCTTTAGTAAGGCCTATATATTGAGAAAACATTTACATAATTGATATTTTTGTTTTTATTACTAATGGTTAGAAATGTTCATAATGTAGTTTTTTTATCTGATATTTGCTGTGTTCTTTTCTTATGTGCATGAAAACTTGAAAGTTGATGGTCCTCTCGCTTTTTTTTATCAGCTTGTTATGGTCGTTGATTCGCGAGATCCGCTGTTCTATCGTTGTCCAGATCTTGAGGTGAGGCTTTCTTTCTTTCTTCCATAATGACAACTCTAGAGATGGCTAGGTTTGTGGTAAATAAACTGATTGTAAGGATCAGATATAGTGGAAGATTTTGGACTGGATATTCTTTTGTGGCAGCTTTAATGTCATGAAGTTCACAACAGTCAAAGCATCCTTTCAGAGTCTCTACTTCTATTCTTTAAGACATAGTAGCTTACTTTAATCTCAGTAAAAAGTGTAACAAGCATTAATAAGATGGATTTGACCAGACACTGTACTGTCTGTAATCTGTGTAGCCTGCTTTGGACCTTTCTTATATCTTTTTTTTTTTTAAGAGTCACAATTCTGTGTGCTAAGCATGATCTGTTTTGCACCAATTGTACTTTGGTACAGGCTTATGCACGGGAGGTTGATGAGCATAAACGCACATTGCTTTTGGTTAATAAGGCAGATCTTTTACCTGCTTCTATCAGGTTTGGATGTCCGATTCCCATGAGGTTTATACTGTATCAAATCATTGCCCTTGGTGTTACATCTTGCCTTATTATTTGTCCTGTCTTTCTTCTCTTTTGCTGCAGAGAGAAATGGGCAGAATATTTTCGTGCTCATGATATTCTCTTCATCTTCTGGTCGGCTAAAACTGCTACTGCTGCCTTGGAAGGCAAAAAACTTGGTTCATCATGGGAGGATGATAACATGGGGAGAACTAATAGCCCAGACGCAAAGATATACGGAAGGGATGAACTTTTGGCCCGCTTGCAATCAGAGGCAGAAGAGATGGTTGACAGAAGGAGAAATTCAGGCTCCTCTGATGCAGGACCATCTAACATTAAATCCCCTGCTGAAAATACTGCTGGTAGTTCATCATCGAGCAATGTAGTTGTGGGATTTGTTGGATATCCTAACGTGGGGAAAAGTTCAACTATTAATGCTCTGGTTGGTCAAAAACGCACTGGTGTCACCTCTACCCCAGGGAAAACAAAGCACTTTCAGACATTAATTATCTCAGATGAGCTGACCCTTTGTGATTGTCCTGGATTAGTTTTTCCTTCCTTCTCAAGCTCAAGATATGAGATGATTGCTTGTGGGGTGTTACCTATTGATAGGATGACTGAACAAAGGGAATCTGTCCAAGTTGTTGCTGATAGAGTCCCGAGACATGTCATCGAGGAGATTTATAAGATAAGGCTTCCTAAACCTAAGTCATATGAGTCCCAATCACGCCCCCCTCTAGCATCTGAACTTTTGAGAGCATATTGTACTTCTCGTGGGTATGTTGCCTCTAGTGGACTCCCTGATGAAACCAGGGCTGCCCGTCAGATGTTGAAAGATTACATTGATGGGAAGCTGCCTCACTATCAAATGCCTCCCGGAGCATCAGATGAGGAACAAGCTTTGGAAGAAGTTGCTGGACATGACTCGGTTGACTTGGATGCATCAGATTCATATGCTATTGAAGATTCTTCAGATGTTGAGAATGAACTTGCAGAAAATCTTGAACATGTATTGGATGACCTCAATTCATTTGACATGGCTAATGGACTTGCTCCAAAAAATACTACTATTGTTAAGAAGCCTAAGGCATCTCATAAGCACCACCATAAAAAGCCGCAGAGGAAAAAAGATCGTTCTTGGAGAGCAGGAAAAGCAGGAAATGAGGATGCGGATGGGATGCCAGTTGCAAGATTCTTTCAGAAACCAGCAAATACAGGTCCTCTGAAGGTTGGGTAGGGCCATACGTTCTGGTTTTTGCACAACAGCTTATGTATTAAACTCATGTACGTTGTTAATACGAGGTTAACGATAAATAATGTTTGCTTGTGAGGCATTGCGGAAATAGATGACGCGAGAGGAAGATCGTCCGGTGATAGCCAAAAAAATGTTTGGGAAAATAGTGTTCACAACGGTGAGTTATTGTTCTTATCAATGGATTGAAAATGTTGCCTTGGGACTGGAAAATTAGGAACTAGGATTTTGGGTCAAGAGTTTTTAATAGCATTTGTTGGTTTCTTTATGTTGTGTGTAAGACGAGGCTAGGCTGAATTAAGCCCCCGTAAATAAAAAACGATGGGTAGAATTCCTTGAGGGGTTGAAGTATCGATGTCAATATTGACTGGAGTATAGTGTTATGTAGTTATTCACTCATTCTTTCAATTCGCAGCATGAATTGGTATATCGAGAGGAAACGTCGTATTTCATATATTGCTCAGATTGTAATTGAGAGAGAGAGAGAGAGAGAGAGAGAGAACAGCGTCTTTTTTTAAAATGTTAAATGTAGTGCTGCCAATCATTGAGACGATATTGAAGGTTGCATGTTATGTTGAACAATCGGAGATATAAGGTTGGTTGGGTGTTAAAAAAAAGGGAAGGAAGGAGAGGTCATGGGTTCGAATTCCTCCACTAACAAAAAAAACTAACATTTAACAACTAACGTTGGTCAATAAAAAAAAATGATGAACAATCAAACATATAAAAGAGACAAAGGCATTTTTTTTATGTCAACTGTTCTCATAAATAAAAAATGACGGGAAAAGTGGAAACAAGATCAGATATAATTTGGTCATTTTGAGCAAATTCTAAGATAGGAATTTGATCATTGTAGTTTTTGAAGGTTTTTATTTTTTTTACTTTTTGTTTCAATAAGATATTTTGCTCTTTTTTAATATAAGTTTGTGTTTTTTCAATTTTAGTCATTGTAAGTGTGAATTTGTGAAGACTATAAATAAAAAATTATAATCTTAGAGTCTATAGTTAAAAAAAATAAAAACTTACAGATCCAAAAAAATTAATATAAAAACTTATTGAACAAAAATTGAAAAAATGTCAATTTACCATGATTAAAATTAGAAAAATAAACTTACAAGAATAAAAAATGATAAATTATTAATTTACAATGATAAAAAACATATTTAAGTTATAATTTTTTGTTTAAGGCATGATAAATAAGTGAAATTGCAAACCATAAGCATTTTAGGGTGTATTAGATCCTTTTCCATCATATATGGTATATTTGGTAGAAAAGAGAGAAATAATATTAAAGATGAAATTTTATACTTTTTTGTGGGATTCACATTTTTTATATTCTATTTTAATTCAATTTTTATTTTATTTTTACAATTGTATAATCTAGATTTTCTCTTCTCATACAAATACTCATTTTACTACATATGCTTCTTTCCCTAAAAAAAATGCTTCTAATAAGTCAAATGATGAAAAATTGAAGTTATATATATATATATATATATATATATATATGTGTGTGTTGCGTAACGATAAGCGTACCATTCGTTTTAAGTAATAGAGTTAGTAAGTAGAGTATCGTATCCACAGAAATTGAGTTCCTAATTTTATCGTAACTCACAATCCGAGAAATTGGAAGGAAATAATGTGTTTAAAGAAAGTATTGGTGTGTTTTAGAAATTACGCAAGTTAAATAAACGACATAAATAACAAGAAATTAAAAGCGAGTTTAAATTGATTGTGATGCAGTTATGAGAAATAATTGTGGTCAGAACACAATCCCCTTTGATCCCTACCTCTTTCACTTGAATTGGTTATTAAATTCAATTACTTCTGATTACTCAGAAGATGTATCTTTACTTAATTAGTTAAATTCTAATCCCTTAGCAATTTAACCCTTTAACCAAATTATAAATCTTAATTCCTTAGCAATTCCTATCAAGCTAAGCATTAAAAGAATACATCATAGAAATTTCGCAATCATACATCCCTATACCTAGGCAATGTAAAAACTGTTATTTTACTTCTGTTAGAAATTAGAATCCCAATATTGCGAACTCTAACCCTAAGAACTTTAAGAAAATGGCCAAATCTAATAAAGAATAATACAATGAAGAACAGAGTAAAACAAAACAATCATAATAATCTCATATTAATACCAATCAATTTACATAGGAGTTCACATTGGTTCTTGGCTCTAACCACAACACAAAGAATTAGCCAGACATATTCAGAACTAATCTTAATCTCATAATCAACATGTTTCTAAAGAAGGATTACAAAGGAAAATAGAAGAATTACAAACTGAATCTTCGTTCTTCAATTTTCTCTCTACTATCCAATCTCTGTTTCTCTGTGTTTCTGTATGTAAAAGTGTCCCTCTATCAGTCTAGGAGCCTTCCTTTTAATCCCCACACATTCTTGACTTAATTAGAGTAACAAAACCCCTCCTCCTTTGTTAATTCAGTGCTAAATCTTTTAAATCAGGCAACAACATAATTGTGGCGCGACTAGCGCGACCTCCCACGCTAATCGCGTGGGTAGTTCGAATTGAATAAGTTGCTCTGTAAGCCTGGCGCTAATAGCGCGGGATTGGCGTGGATAGCGCGGATGATTCGAACTGAGGGGATAAATCTTGGTAACTTGGCGCTACTCGCGTGGGTAGCCACGTTGATAGCCTGGCTTGTTCGAGTTGATGAATTGGCCTAAGCATTTGACGTGAATAGCGTGATAACTGGCGCGGATGGCGCGGACTGTTCGAAATCATCATCTGCTTCTTTTGACTTCCTTTCCTCTCTTATTGACTCCTAAATGACAAAATAATAATAAAGTAAATAATAAATAAGTAAATTAAATAAACTTACCTAATTCTATCCTATATTGCTAATTATTGAATGAATTATTGATTAATTAAGCCTAAAAACTAACATATGCTAGCAGCATATCAATATATATATATATATATATATCAATTTAATATTTTATTAAATATTAATAATATGATTTCTTTGGCTTGTAACTTGACAAACAAAAGAGAACAAAATGCCAAAAAAATATATTTATTTATTAACTTCATTATTTATTTAATCTTTTATTTTTTGAGTTTTTTTTTTAATTCCTGATGGCAATAAGTTATATTATAAAAGAATAAATTTCTAATTTTATCTCCATGTTAAATTATATAAAAAAAATTATCATGTAAAATAAATTACAAGTTTAAGAGCTTCTTTGACGTGTTGCTTTTGATTATAAGTCTACGATTCACGCTGCCAATACATCGAAACGCAAATATCTACATTAAAGAAAAAACAAGTGGTGATTGGTTAAATACCATCAAAAGACATACACGGTTGGTGACAGACCTATTTTGACTTAAAACAAGTGATTTTCTGTTGAAGTGATTAACACAAAAACTCACAAAAAATAATTTTCCAACAAGGAGTACGTACATTTAATGTAAACATTAAATACTCTAATGGTCACAATCTTCATACTCGAATTCAAGTAAAGAAATCTATCTGTTTAAACACAACATACACTTGTTGAAAAAGATTTACAAATACTAGAGGTTTTAAAGACATGGTTAAGAACTTACACACTCTCATTCAAATTCTTTATGTAAATTATTGTATAGTTCTAAAAAGCTCTTAAAACACCTTAAATAAATTGAAAGAAAAGACTATTTTTTGATATTGTATAGCCGTATATAAGACGATTAAGAGTTAGTCATTTCCTAACAAACGATAAATTTTGTTTGATTTGTATATAGTTAGCAGTGACATTTTAGGAAAAAGAATAGTGGATTCTAACAAACTTGGTGTAGGACTTGTGTTGTAGAGTCATAAGTGATAGTGAATAATACTTGTAACTTGTTAAAGTTAGTGGAATTTGATGATTAGTCAAGAACTGAACGTAGTCTCAGTAGTGGAGATAAACAAGTATAAATTTATGTGTCTTATGTGCTTTCATTTCTTCTCTATTTTAAACTGCCTAGGATTTAAATTGGATTTTTTTTGAAAACTTTGTTTGTCTTACAAATTTTATTTTCATCGTCTGAAAGTATTTTTATGAAAATTTGTTATGTGTCTTACAAGGTTTTTCTTCATATGGTAATTTTCTTCAACAAGAAAAAGGCTTTAAATATTTCTAAAATTACAATTCAACTTTTCTTCTTATGATATTTTCCTTTACAAAATTTATTTTAGATAAAAGGTTATTGGCGATATATTATATTTGATTCCTGATATCTCATTAATATTGATTTTTTTTTGTATGAATAATAATATTTGAACACTTTCACATGTTATATAGATATATATACTTCGTCCACATTGTTTTTTAAAAATTTATCTTTCTTTCTATCACATTATTATATCATCTACTATTATTACATTTCTCTCTTTTCTATCTTTCTCCAATGGAGGTGTTAAGTTGACATTAATGTCAAGATCACCATGTTTTGGTCCCAAATAAATATAATCTTCATACAACTCACTCAAAACTAGGCATCGCGATGGCACAAGTTGGAAACGATTTTGGCTTCCCTCAAAAGGTTTGGGGGAGGGGGACTCCCATCTTCATATGCATGACACTCTTAAAGTTAGGCAAGATAACAAGGCAAGTTGGCAAAAAGTTCACCTCTCTTCATCCCTATCCCCAAAGAAAGCCAGGTTCGGGTTTAAGAGAAAACCCACAAATTAAATAATGCCACATGAATTTTTAAAATTTAAATTACTTGTTTGTTACATTTTAATTTAAACAATACATAAAAATAATAAATAACAAAAAATTGAAAACATAATAAAAATAATTAAATTATATTTTTAATTAGTTTTTTATAAGAAAAATATAAATTATAGATAAGGAATGCTCATTCAAGCACCAAAAACTGCATACAAGATATGTTGTATATTATGCAGAATCACACCATACAAAGCCTATATCAATTCCCCTACTAAAAAAGTGTTATTTATTAGAACTAATTATTTGTGTTACTTATTTATTAGAATCGTTAGATATTAAGAAAACAAATAGTGAAAATGAAGAGTAACTTTAAAAGAGATAGAGAAACTTTAAAAGACTTATTAATCATTTTCATTATTTATTTTCTTGAAATTTAATCTTTGAAATTAGCTACACACTAAAATTATTAGGTTTCAGTAAAATAAATAATGAGGATGAGAAATAATTCTCTCAATAAATGATCCATAAATAATTTGAAGGTATTACGTTAGTTATTTGGTCCCCCCAAAAAAATTTGGACAAGATTCACCACTGTTGAACAATGTGGTGTGTGTTTGTAGAGACATTCAAAAATAAAAAAGCAAATGCGTTTTTGCATTGAAACACGTGATTTTTTCGTCTAATGCTTTACCAAACACAATCGTAATATTTTGTACACATTTCTTTATTGATCATACATATATAATTGACGTCATTCAGGGTTGACGTACGCAAAAACTCAAACTTTTTTTTTCGACATATGAAAAATGGTATATATAATTTGTTTTTGTTAGATTAAGTTGCCACACATTCTGGCTAGAGGGATTAGCACCAATGGTCATCCAATTCTAAATAAATTTGGACTAGAAAAGGATCTTTCGTCGAAAGCAATATGCTGAATAAATGACTCAACAAATTAGCATGACACACATTATTCAGTGCAGTGGAGAATATGAGCAGAAAGTCATTGCTAATCAAGTTGTGGTACCAACTATTTTGACGCACTTAGAAACAACTTTTGAATAGCCCTCACCACTATAAATTAATTGTAGTTGTCATTGCCTTCGCTGCAAAATAACTTAACCATTTTTTCTTTGTCTATACAACAAAGCTAAACCCAATATTGCTCTGATTACAACATGTGTTCATTTAGCCAAAAAAAAAATATATTTTAGTTGTGTTCCTCGTTCTCATTGTGTGGACATCCCAAGTACTATCTCACAGGTTGTTTGAGGCCTACTCATTAGTGAAACATGAGAAGTGGATGGCTGGTAAGGTTTAACAAGGATGCTGCTGAGAAGGGAAAACTGTTTCCAAATATTCAAAAACAATGTGCACTTCATCGAGTCATCTTTCAATGCTGATAGGGACAAACCTTCCAACCTTAGCATTAGCCAATTTTATTGGGGTCTTGATTTAAAATAATATGATTAGCATCCTTATTCATGTTATTGGGGTCTTGATTGCCTTCCAAGAATGTTTGTCTTTTTTCTACAAAATTTAAATCCGTGAACTTGTTCATGGAATCCAACTTCAGTTTGCCTTAAATCAGCAACTATATTTCTTAAAATATTTTTTTGCAAAAAAACTATTAAGTAAAGTTTATACAGATCTCATTTCCTATTTAATATAATTTATTTGATACAAATCCCAATAAATAAAAATAGATTTTATTATTTTTTTAGTCTTTAAAATTTTTAAATTTTGTGTTTACAATCTTTGAATTTTTTTATCTGTTTTTTGTATTTAAATAATTTTTTTTGTCTGGCATTTAGAGGATTAATAACAAGGACTAAAAATAAGAATGATTAAAAGTTAAGGACTAAAAATATAAATAAAAAGTTTAAAAACTAAAAAATATAAATTCAAAAAAATTTAAAAACTAAAACCATGGTTTATCCTTAAAAAAATACATAAAAGTATCTTATTAACTTAATTATTGTTAGGTAAGTTGTTGCTTCTTCATACATGTTTGAAAAATTCAAGCTAAGACACTTTTTTATATTTCAATTGCATGCGAAATGCCAATTCATCGAATAAGCTGTTCATGACTTGTCTTATTCTACTAACTTCATCCGATTTGATGAGACTTTTGATGAGTTTAAGTGTAAAAAAATATGTCATATGTATTTTGAGAACAATTTAAGTTATTCTTCAATTTGTCCCAACCAAATCAATCATGAACTAATGAAAAAGAAATTGACTTAATGAGTAATATTTTGTCTAACATGATATTATATTTATATATGTTGATTCTATTTATCTCAAAATATATACTATAAATTATATCTTAATAACATCCTACATTCTAATATTTAATTATATTTATTGTTAATATTAATATTTTCGGCCACTAAGTCAGATTGACTTGATCTTGTACCATGTGCTATCAGATTTTAATTTGGTGGAGTTTGGGTTCAAAAAATTGATCCAATCCAAATCTTGGTGACAAATAGGAATATAGGTAAACCCATCCTATTAACAAAATTATTACTAACACATGGGAGAAGACAAATATATTTAAAAAAGTGAGAATAAAAAATAAATAATCATGAAAGATAAAAAATGTGAAATGATGAAAAATTATTTGTTGAAAGATGAAAAATTAAAATAATTTATGTAAAAACTGCAACAAACTAATATGTTGAATTTGTGAGAATATTTAAAAAAATTAAAATTATGTTTTTCACAATCAAGGGATTGGTCAATATACAAATGGAGTAAATTTGGTTATTTATCCAAACCGAATGACACCAAGACGCACTCGTTTTAAAACGTCCCTTTAGGCATTTCCATCCTCGAATAGCATCGGCAGCACCACGACACTGTGCCCTCTTTCTCTCTTTCCTTCGCAGAAGCCATGGCCTCATTTGCGCGGAGCCGCATCTCTAACCCGCATTGGTCTTTCCACTTCCAAGACTCCCCTTCAACTCATCCACCGCCGTGGCCTCGCCGGTAATTTTCCGATTCATTTTTCCCCTCTTTTAATTTCCTTAAGTCCCGATCAATCACTTTCATTCCATTTTATGCATCCGCAATAATCGAAATCGAACCCGCAGTTTTTCGTTTCGCTTTCTCTCTCGTGTGTCCGCTAATTTTCACGAAAACCTAGGAATCGGATTGGCGGCGTGAAAAGCACTGTTAGATTAATGCTATTTGATTGGAATATGTTAAATCAGATTTTAAAGTTATAGTTTTGATTAATTATTGAATGTGACATGCAAAAGGGGTATTCAGGATAAGAAATGATACAAAACATTGTTAAATAAATAATTTAAACTTGATTGAAATTAATCTAGGTTTTCAATCTTGTTTATCTATTTGGTGATGGTGGATCAAGACAAGGAGTTTTTGTTTTAATTGGCCACAGGAGGCAACCTCGATGATGCATCCATGTACCAAAGATTTGAGCAGTGGATGGAAAAATATATGGTAAAGTATATAAGGATTCTGCTGAGATGCAAAAACGTTTCCTGATATTCAAAAACAATGTTGAATACATTGAATCCTTCCATGCTGCTGGCAACAAACCTTACAAGCTTGGCATCAATCCCTTTGCTGACCAAACCAATGAGGAGTTTAGATCTTCCCGTTGTGGATCAAAAAGACGTTCACATTCACAAGGGTTGTAATGATAATTTTTGTTTCAAATTTACTTTATTTTGCATTGTCATCGGTTCATGTAATATTTTTAATTTTTCAGACACTAAATTACTTCATAAATTATTACATCTACCTACTATCTGAGCTTTACATTGTTTTCTCTTTTCCTTCAATTTTATCTTTATTCTTGTATGTACGAGCACTATTTGCTGCCATTGATGCCCAAGAAGGCCTATGTGGCATTGTCATGGATTCCTCATACCCACCTGTTGATTAATTAAAATACTCTGCTATGTCATGCTCTTTAACCTTTTTTTTCCACTTGTTAATGCATTTAAATTTCTATTTTGATGTCCTAAAAGTGTAAGTGTACTTCCATCCTTGTAGAAGTTATACGATATTTATGTTTTTTCAAGTGAAATTTAATTACATTTGTAAAATTTGTTCTAACTCCCTTGTACCCAGACTATTTTGAAAACTAACATGTCGAAACAGGAACAGGTTGGACCTTCTTTGATTTAAGATGGTTGTTTAGCATGTTAGTAGATACAGGAGTTCCACAATACTCTGTGATCTTTTGTTATTGTTTCCTGGTTAACTGTATTGATTACATTATTAGATATCTAGCTGCCCTCTTATTTAATTTGGCATCTTATTGAAACAAAAAGAAGGGGAAAAAAGGCTAAACAGGTTGGACCTGCATCATGAGCTGCAAACTAAAAAGTGATGCTAAAAACAATCTCACTTTTCAACTTCCCCCCAAAAGAAGAAGAAACAGAAGCCTTAGTAAGGCCTATATATTATGAAAACATTTAGATAATTGATATTTTTGTTTTTATTACTAATGGTTAGAAATATTCATAATTTAGTTTTTTTATTTGATATTTGCTGTGTTCTTTTCTTAAGTGCATGAAAACTTGAAAGTTGATGGTCCTCTCACTTTTTTTTATCAGCTTGTTATGGTCGTCAATTCGCTTTTTTTCATCCAGATCTTGAGGTGAGGCTTTCTTTCTTCCATAATGACAACTCTAGAGATGGCTAGGTTTGTGGCAAATATAACTGATTGTAAGGATCAGATATAGTGGAAGACTTTGGACTGGATATTCTTTTGTGGCAGCTTTAATGTCATGAAGTTCACAACAGTCAAAGCATCCTTTCAGAGTCTCTACTTCTATTCTTTAAGACATAGTAGCTAACTTTAATCTCAGTAAAAAGTGTAACAAGCATTAATAAGATGGATTTGACTAGACACTGTACTGTCTGTAATATGTGTAGCCTGCTTTGGCCTTTCTTATATCTTTTTTAAGAATCACAATTCTGTTTGCTAAGCATGATCTGTTTTGCACCAATTGTACTTTGATACGTATAGGCTTATGCACAGGAGGTTGAAGAGCATAAACTCACATTGCTTTTGGTTAATAAGGCAGATCTTTTACCTGCTTCTATGAGGTTTGGATGTCCTATTCCCATTCCCATGAGGTTTATACTGTATCAAATCATTGCCCTTGGTGTTGCATCTTGCCTTATTATTTGTCCTGTCTTTCTTTTCTCTTTTGCTGCAGAGAGAAATGGGCAGAATATTTTCGTGCTCATGATATTCTCTTCATCTTCTGGTTGGCTAAAACTGCTACTGCTGCCTTGGAAGGCAAAAAACTTGGTTCATCTGGGAGTATGATAACATGGGGAGAACTAATAGCCCAGACACAAATATATACGGAAGGGATGAACTTTTGGCCCGCTTGCAATCAGAGGCAGAAGAGATAGTTGACAGAAAGAGAAATTCAGGCTCCTCTGATGCAGGACCATCTAACATTAAATCCCCTGCTGAAAATACTGCTGGTAGTTCATCATCGAGCAATGTAGTTGTGGGATTTGTTGGATATCCTAACGTGGGGAAAAGTTTAACTATTAATGCTCTGGTTGGTCAAAAACGCACTGGTGTCACCTCTACCCCAGGGAAAACAAGCACTTTCAGAAATTAATTATCTCTGATGAGCTGACCCTTTGTGATTGTCCTGGATTAGTTTTTCCTTCCTTCTCAAGCTCAGGATATGAGATGATTGCTTGTGGGGTGTTACCTATTGATAGGATGACTGAACAAAGGGAATCTGTCCAAGTTGTAGCTGATAGAGTCCCGAGACATGTCATCGAGGAGATTTATAAGATAAGGCTTCCTAAACCTAAGTCATATGAGTCGCAATCACGCCCCCCTCTAGCATCTGAACTTTTGAGAGCATATTGTACTTCTCGTGGGTATATTGCCTCTAGTGGACTCCCTGATGAAACCAGGGCTGCCCGTCAGATGTTGAAAGATTACATTGATGGGAAGCTGCCTCACTACCAAATGCCTCCCGGAGCATCAGATGAGGAACAAGCTTTGGAAGAAGCTGCTGGACATGACTCGGTTGACTTGGATGCATCAGATTCATATGCTATTGAAGATTCTTCAGATGTTGAGAGTGAACTTGCAGCAAATCTTGAACATGTATTGGATGAGCTCAATTTATTTGACATGGCTAATGGCCTTGCTCCAAAAAATACTACTACTGTTCAGAAGCCTAAGGCGTCTCATAAGCACCACCATAAAAAGCCGCAGAGGAAAATAGATCGTTCTTGGAGAGCAGGAAAAGCAGGAAATGAGGATGGTGATGGGATGCCAGTTGCAAGATTCTTTCAGAAACCAGCAAATACAGGTCCTCTGAAGGTTGGGTAAGGCCATACGTTCTGGTTTTTGCACAACAGCTTATGTATTAAACCCATATGTACGTTGTTAATACGAGGTTAACGATAAATAATGTTTGCTTGTGAGGCATTGCGGAAATAGATGACGTGAGAGGAAGATCGTCCCGTGATAGCCATAAAAATGTTTGGGAAAATATTGTGTTCACAACGCTGAATTATTGTTCTTAGCAATGGATTGAAATTGTTGTCATGGGACTGGAAAATTAGGAACTAGGATTTTTGGTCAAGAGTTTTCAAGAGCATTTGTTGGTTTCTTTATGTTGTGTGTAAGACGAGGCTAGGCTGAATTAAGCCCCAATAAATAAAAAAGAAGCAAAACGATTGGTAGAATTCCTTGAGGTGTTGAAGTATCGTTGTTAATGTTGACTGGAGTAGTGTTATGTAGTTATTCACTCATTCTTTCAATTCGCAGCATGAATTGGTATATGGAGAGGAAACGTCGTATTTCATATATTGAGATGACATTGAAGGTTGCATGTTATGTTGAACAATCAAACATATACACTATACAAAAGCACTTTTTTTATGTCAACTGTTTTCATAAATAAAAAATGACGGGAAAAGTGGAAAAAAGATCAAGATCAGATATTACTAATAATTCAAATGATGAAATATTGATGTTATATATATATATATATATATCAATTTAATATTTTATTAAATATTAATAATATGATTTCTTTGGCTTGTAACTTGATAAAGAAAAGAGAACAAAATGCCAAAAAAGATATTTATTTATTTACTTCATTATTTATTTAATCTTTTTATTTTTTGCGTTAACTTTTTTTTTTAATTACTGATGCCGATAAGTTATATTTTAAAAGAATAAATTTCTAATTTTATCTCCGTGTTACATTATATAAAAAATTATCATGTAAATTAAATTACAAGTTTGAGAGCTTCTTTGAGGTGTTGCTTTTGATTATAAGTCTACGATTCACGCTGTCAATAGAATGTAGCTACACGCTGCCAATAAAATGTACCTAAATTGACCTTTTTCGTCTACGTTATCATAAACTCCATTGAAACGCAAATATCTACATTAAAGAAAAAAAACAAGTGGTGATTGGTTAAATTAAAACAATAAGAAGAGGATACAATACCAATCTGGCAGGCATTTTGGTTCATGTGGCCTTGTCTATGAGATTCCACCTCACATGAAAACAATGAAAATGATGATATGAAATAATACATGCTAACCTTCTTGCTTAATGCGCCAAACTTAAATTCCCCACCATATTTCAAACTTCGAATAATTAACTTACAAATCGTACAAAATAAGCACGCTCCAGTACTTCACAGTTATTAAGTTTATTTTAGCTTGTGATTCTCAGACGAACATTTAATCAAGTTCTCAAGAATCACGATCAAAATTTCACGCGAATATAATTGTAAAAGTAGACTGACATAGTGTACTTGATAATTTTAAGTTATTTTTAATGATATATTTATTTATTTGTAATAATTGATTTTTATTGTCCAAGTAATGTTAACATTATGCTGTATTTTGTTTTAAATATAAGTTATCAGGTGTTAAAAAAAAAAATTTCTTCCTTCTTTGTGTATACAAAACATTATTACTTGTACCAAAAAAAAAACATTATTACAAAGTCAACATTTTTTTGACAAAAACAAAGTTAACATTTGTCTTCTAATAAGTGCTAATTTCTGTTTGTGATGATCACAGTCTCAAACAAAGCACATAATTCTATCACTCACGGGTACGATCATTTTCTTTTTTTTTTACTATTATATAGTATTATATATATATATATATATATATATATATATATATCCTTCAACTGCAATTCTTTTAGAATTTAATTTGTTTAGAAAAAATACTTCTCATCCTCATTTTTTTTTTAAATTAGTTATTATTAGATCTTGAAAAAATGAATGATGAATATGAGAAATAACTTTAAAAGGATTATTCTTGAAATAAGTTAATATTTTCTCATATATATATATATATATATATACACATTTCTTTTAAAAATAAAATACTCTTATAATCCAAAGTTATAAAATTAACCTTAAGTAACCGATATTATTAAAGTGAGTTTTACTTCTCACAATAAAATCTATTTCATTTGTATGTTCAATTAATCAGATCTTTATTAATATACTTAAGCAACCCACCATTTATCTCAACCATTTATTAATTGTGTTGAACAATATATATATATATATATATATATATATATATATATATATTGTTTTTCATACCATATTGTTTAACGAATGAACCTTGTGTAGAATGTGATGCACAGCCACGAAATGCGGGGAGATAGCATCCTGATCAGCTGTCAATAATTGGCATTTGACATGACAATGACATAGGAAGTGAGCTAAGCAAAAGGAATTGAGTCATGAAATGTGAATATTGTAGTATATTTAATAAAGGGACTTTTCCATAACGAGAAAGAATGTGTACCGTCTTGTTTTGAGTACTCAGCTAAAACATGTCATTCAATTCAAGAGCATTAATGTCTTTAGGAAGAGGATAGCTTTTCACTCGACAAAGTGGCCTTCATTTCATCAAAGTATGCATTTAAATATTCCATTTGGCCATGCTCATATGGAGAGGGATAAATTTGCCTGAACGTTACTGCACATTGTGGAGCATGAGTTATCCACTTTCATTTTTCATTTATTTAATAAATTAACACGTTTTTTTTTATTAAAAAATAAACTATTTTTATATTTAAGATATGATTAACATTTAAACAAGTCTGAGTGAAAATTGAGTTTAAATTAATTTGTTAAGATTTCGAATGATTGATAAAAAAGATTCATTAAAGATGGTTAGTTAATTTTTTTAGCAAACATTAATTATAAAATTGGTAAATATTTAGAACTTATAACACAGTAGTAAAACAATTTTTTATTAAAAAGATTCTACTTTGATATGTTTAATAACATCATTTCTATTTGTATGGTTTAAAACAGAAAGTACAATAAAGGCATAAAATGTTTATACCTTTTGTTTCATATGAAAAGAAAAAAGAGTTCACATGTTGTTGTTATTTTATATTTTATTTTAGTACAATCAATTTTTGCACTCAACATTTCTCTTCCTTTTTTCTTAGACTTATTGACAATGCATAGTTGACAAACAATACAATCGAATGAGAAAAAAAGAATCATTGATGATTTCGGTCCCCCAAAATTAGTATGTCATACTATTTTTTACTTTTTTTTTTTCCGGGACATCTACTGATACACTTTCACTTGAATGCTTGCTTATTATTATATCAAAAGTCAACGCTAATATATGTTGTTGTAACAAAAATAAATAGTTAAATACTACTATTAGAATTCACAAATTAACCAAGAGATTTAATCCAAGTTATTGAGCAAGTATATGAGTTATTGTAAATTTTTAATTCTTATAGATATAAAAAAATGACCAGATGCCCACTAATTAATATCAATTTTTCTTTATTAAAAAACACTTCATGACTATTAAGACCTTTGCAACTAGCAATGCTACTTCAATGTTAATATTCAAATTTGAATTCTACATATTTAATCAATGTATAATTATTAGTTTATGGGCACGTTAAAGTTTGACTGTTTTGTGAATAACTACTTTTATATATTACACTTTTTCACTATAAAATAATTTTATTATAATATGTGTAGATAATGATTCTCGAGGATGCAATTCAGCTAGTAATGTAAATAAGTCCGTTAAAATTTGATTATTTTGCAAATAAATATTTTTTAAAATCCATAATATATAATAATAGGGAAAAGTGAATGCAAATTAATTTTTTCACTATAATTTTTCTTTTTAAAATAAATGCATTAACTATTCTATGTGGTTTTATAAATTATACACTTTTTTTCTATTTTTTTTCTAGTCATATACTAACTCTTCTTAAATTTTGAAAAACATGTACCGATTTTTCTTTATACATTACACACGGACTCCCTCAATTATTTATAAAACGATTATATTTGACTAATTATTATAATTCATTTTTAATTTTTTATTAGTTGAAAAATTTTTGTTTGATAAACAAACTTTTTTTTAAAAGAAAATTAGCATATTTTTAGTAACTTATAACATAAAAAGTTAAATTTCCACATCCTCATGAAAATATTACTTTTGTGGAAAACACAGTCATTTTTTTTTGGAAATCATCATTTTCTGAGAATGTACGTTATTTTTTTCATAAAAAAAACATGACAAACAAAACTTTCCACATTCTCAAAAATTAAAATTTTTCCTTGTGTAGATGTACCCTAAATGTTTAAAAAATCTTATGAAACCTCAATTAATGTAATGTAATTATTTTTAAAATTTTTTATTTTTACTAAAATAAAAATCCCTAAATTAAAGATGATTGATATATTTGTATCTCAACCAAGTGATTTATGATTCAAAATTCTAAATGATCTTATATATGAAATAGAATGCATTAAAAGAAAAATATTTATTTGTATGTGTTTATGATCTGAATAAATATTAATCATTATTTTTGACTAGGATAACTTTGTAATAATGTCAGAAAAAAAAACTCCCAAATAATTATATATTGAAGATGATTTTCTTTTCCAAATATAGAGTGTGATGTCACCTTCCATGTTGATTGGTACAGTAATTCAAAAAAGAAAAGATTGAAAGAAAAACAGAACGATAACTAGCTGAGTTGTTTTTGTTGTATAAAGCAAACCTTCCTTCCTTACAACTAGGAACCGGTGAACACCATTAATACTTAAAACAATCCCCGGTTAACCCGGTTACCGTTCTCCGTTCTCCGACTCCATTTTCTTCCTTACGCGCACCTCTACCGGCACTTTCCAGTCATCAACTGCACCCTCCTCTTCATACTACCTAAATAATTGAATATCAATAAACACATACATAACCTTCAGAATAATAATATATAAATACTTTTTTTTTGAAAAAAGACTAGAAAGCCAGAAAAGAAAAAGTAGAGAGAGAAAGACAGACACGATCCCTTTGTCTCAGAGAAAGAAAACAAAATTATTTTTATTTTATTTTTCTAATTTTTTAATAATTTTAATTTTTCTGCTTTGGGTTGTGACTTGCGATTGTGTGAGAAAAAAATTCACTCAATTCAGATTGTCTCCTCCGTCCCGTTTCGTTTCGTTCACCGCTTCTTTCTTTCTTACATCTCTTTGATTTTCGCACAGAAAGAGAGCGAAGACACAGAGAGTGAAAGAGAAACGAAAAAACCTAATCGAATTTCCCTCTTTTTTTGTTTTGTGTGCGTGTGTGAAAATATTTATTTGAATTTGAGAAGCGGAGGATCTGAGTTAGGGTTTCCAATCGCAATTTTTTTTGAACCGAATCGGAATGTTGGTTCGGGACGCGGTTTCGCGGCAATTCTAGCTCCGATCTCAGGGGAGTTGCTCGAATCTTAGGGTTAAGGAATGGACGTTGATTCCTCGATGGTGCCGGAGCCCGATCACGATCCGCCGGTGCAGAACCATGCCGAGAGAGACCTGCTAGAAGAGTCACCGTCGCCGCCGTCGTCGGAGGGGGGCGGATCTCCGGCGCAACAGGAGCAACAGACGCCGCCGACGACGGCGGCACAGGTGCAGCAGCCCAATCCGCTGGTTGGTCCGAGGCTAGCGCCGACTTACTCAGTGGTGGATGCGATTTTGGAGAAGAAGGAGGACGGGCCGGGGCCGCGGTGCGGCCACACGTTGACGGCTGTGGCGGCGGTCGGAGAGGAGGGGACGCCGGGGTACATTGGCCCGAGGCTGATTTTGTTCGGTGGTGCCACTGCGCTTGAAGGGAATTCTGCGGCCTCAGGGACTCCTTCATCTGCTGGAAATGCTGGCATACGTATGTATTTTACTTTCCTTTTCGTATTTTTGCTTAGTGTTCTGAATATTGGCTTTGCTAGTTTTGATTAGAATCTTGAAATTTAGAGCTGAATTTAATTTAGTTGCACGGGCATATATCTGTGTAGTTATTATATATGTTTAAATACAAAGGTTTTCTATTGCGTTGTTGTTTTAGGATGGTTTTTTTTAGTCTTTGGTCATGGAAACTCTGGTTCTCTAAAACCTTGTTTTGTTGGATACTTCATCCTTGGAACACAATGCGACAAAACGAGTTGTGAAATTTTTACCAACCTTGCTGTTTTGTAACTATGTTTCCTGTTTTTATGGTTTGTGGGTAAAATTGGAAGTTTGTATAGACTATAGAGTTAAGCCTAAAAAGATATGTATCCAAGGAGTAACCTCCAATTTTCTTTTCTTTTTATTTATTTTTAAATTTTGTTGACTGATATGCTTCGGATGTAATTCTGATACTTTGAATAGAAATAGAAATAAAATTACATATATTTTGTATCTTTTCCTCTATATCTGTAAAGCTATAGGCATTTATATAGAGCTAAGACTTCTTTTGAATAGGATAAATGATGCTTTCTGTCACATTCTGACACAGGTTAAGGAAAAATATGTAAATTCTTGTGAAGGGAGAGATATGTGCAAGGGGATTTTTTTATGTAATGATCACAAGTATTTTTTGTTGTAAATTATGATCATCATCCACTGATATAGTCATGCATTAATGAGAAAAGATCAGCATCTCTTTACAAACATTCTGCATTTATGTGAAGTATTGTTTTTTTAATTCATGTTAACATATCTAACTCATATACTATATCTTGGATTTTTACAAAATTTCTGTATTCCTGTTTCCATGTCATATCATGTCTGTGTTGCATTTAGTATCCTAGGCTTCGTTTGTCTGAAATTTTTTATTTCCTTTCTTCGTATTGCTTCCTTTGCTGTTGTATGGCTCATATATATTGCTAAATGTTTTTGTTTGAGATGCTGATTGTGATGTATCATTGAAAACATTCCTTTTGAGTCTATAAAAACTGGGGATTCAAAATAAGAACTGTCGTCTCTGTCAAGAGATGGTAGTTTGCATATTTGGCTTCCTTATTTTCTGAATACCTGAATATCTGGTTTCTCATAAATTGCAGCTTAAAGTAGTATCAATAGTAAGTTGACCTAAATTATGGGCCATACATGGTTGGTTTCACGAGGTTGATGGTTAGTTGCTGTTTGTCGTGTGATTAATTTTTCTTTTTGAAAATGTCTGTTATTTGATATACTACTACCTGTCAAAGAAGAAAAATAAAAAAAGCAGATTAAGAATGTTTGATTTCTCATCTAGGCCCAAGTACCATTGTTTCATTCAAGCAAAACAATTCCCATTTCCACATGGTGGACGTGCCTTACTCTATATCATAATTTACTGTCCACTTTTGTATGTCATTTGAAGCTCCATACAATTATTGTGTAATTTTTGAAGTTCAAGTAGGATGCTGTTTATGTTCATTATTTCTGGTGCATGCCAATGTCGGAAACTAAATACCGTAGTTAAAACTGGATTAGGTGCAACCATTCCTGATTTTGCATCATCTGCTAATCATGTGAGCGATGCTGCAAGATGAACAATACTTTGTCTAGATTTTGTACACCCCCCTGCCTTGTATGAGCACTGATATTGATTGGATTGGTTAGTATTTATGCTTGAAATTTGTCATGATTGGTATATTTCATTTGCTCTGCAGGTTTAGCTGGTGCCACTGCTGATATCCACTGTTATGATGTCATAACTAATAAATGGTCTAGGTAAGCTCAGAACTAGGCTCTTTCCAGCCTTTGATAAGGTTTAAATTATGCTTGAATACTTTGCTTCAGTGCTTTTAAGGAATTTTAATGCAGGATAACTCCCATTGGTGAGCCTCCATCGTCAAGGGCTGCACATGTAGCAACTGCTGTGGGAACCATGGTAGTTATTCAGGTAGTGTGGAGAGGTTATCTCTTAAGTTATCTCAGTATTGGTTAATTTATTTCCTTTAAATGAGTAACTTAATTCTTAGTGGAGTATTTGCACCATAAAACAGGGTGGCATTGGCCCTGCTGGTTTGTCTGCAGAGGACCTTCATGTTCTTGATCTCACTCAGCAACGGCCACGATGGCATAGGTTAGAACAGTAACCTATGTTTTCTTTTCCTCTTTAAAAGACGTTTATCTGATACAGTGGGTTCTGAATGTCTTTAGAGTTGGTGTTCCTGGCCCTGGACCAGGGCCACGCTATGGACATGTTATGGCTTTGGTGGGGCAGAGGTATCTCATGGCAATTGGAGGCAATGATGGTAACTACCTGTATACTCTCATTTACATTGTTCATGTTTGCTCTGAATGTCAATTTATTGAATGTTAACTTGTTTTATCCCTGCTTTCCAGGAAAGAGACCTTTGGCTGATGTATGGGCCTTGGACACAGCTGCCAAGCCTTATGAATGGCGCAAGTTGGAGCCAGAAGGAGAGGGTCCACCTCCATGCATGTACTGTCTCCATGAAATTTACCTTTCTTGACTAATATATATAGATACACACAAACACACACACACACACACACACACACACACACACACACACACACACCCCTCCTGTTGTGTAGCCTTTGATGTCATGAACTAGGTTCTGGTGGCTAACATTAAGTGATTGTAATTGAGTTGAATAGATTTAAATCCTTTGTTTGCACTTTGTGAATTTATGCAGACATGTTGGTTTGTTAGATTGATATGCTTGTGAATCAATGTAGATGTGTTGGTTCGTTGGACTGATATGCTTTGGGGTTGTTAAATTTATTTGGCTAAATTTCAATTTTGGTCCCCCTTTAATTCCTGATCTGCGATTTTAGTCCCCCAATTTTTTTTCCTGTGATTTTAGTCCTCATTTTTGAAAATCCGCAATTTTGATCCATTCCTCAATTTTGCATACATATATATCTGGAAGAAGAGTGAAATGTTAAATGCTACATTATTGTGTAATGGAAACGGCTCCTATATAGTGAGTTTGCATTTATAGTAAGCAGATAATAAAGTGTGTATCCACCTTCAGTTTAATAAATTACATTGTAATCTTAAGCCTTAACCTACTAAATGATGCAAGGGTGAATATGCCCTTAGTAGCTTACGTTGGAGGCAAACTAGCTTTAGAAGAGCTTTTTCCTTCTGTAATTTACTTAATCAATCATCAAACTTTTTGCTAATGTCTTTCTTAACATTAATATTCTGTTTTTGGAATGAAGGTTACTATTGCTGTGTTTTTGTTGAGCTCAAGAGTGTACTTTAAGAGCCCTGATCTATGTCATCAAATAGCTCTTAAACTTTCCTTGTCTTTATTTAAGTTGTCTATCAGTTTGTGCTTGGATTTTCTTATAATTTGGGGTTGAGTTGCTGTTTTGTCATTTACTTTTGAGTAGGTATGCAACTGCCAGCGCACGCTCTGATGGGCTTCTTCTGCTTTGTGGAGGGAGGGACGCTAATAGTGTTGTGAGTTATTTATTCAGAAATTTTCACCTATCCATTCGATTGATGTGATTTGCCTAGGAATTTCCTAGTACAAGTTTACCTTATTTCGTCATTGAAATTACTCTTCTTCCCCTTTATGCCCTTGTGGGTTGCCTGTATGGTGGCCCATTGACATTCTAGAGTTATCTATGGTGATGAGTAAGAGTTAAATATCCCTTTTTCTTAAGCTACATCTGTAGCTTAAGATTGTTTTGCAACTCATCATAACAATTAGGTCTGTGTCTACCTGGTTGCTATATAAGTAAATATTATGATAGAGAAGAGAAATAAACTAGGGGTGAAGAGGAGGTATGGTCAAGAGTTGAAAAAAATAAATAAATAATAGGAGTGTAACAGGTTACAGGACAGTCAATTTCTTGTGCAAATTGGATTGATCCAAAGAATGGTGGCTTCCTTTCAATTCTTTATAAATAAGTGATGCACTGTTGATGGACTTGAGTTGAATGTGATGCATATCAAGGGAGAGAGTGATGCAAGGCTTGCAAATCTGTGGAAAATAATATCTAAATCATGTTGAAACTGCTGTTGAGCAAAAAAAATTAGTAATTAGGGAACTTTGGACTTCCTGCAAGTTTTGTCTAGGAGAAACTTTAGACAGTTAGGTGAATAAGTGAGAAATTGGTGGTGGATAAAAAAGAGAATAGTCCAGAAACGTGCAGAGTCCAAACCCTTGTATCAAAATATGTGCAACAAGTAGATTCAAGTGAATTAAAAAATGGTGAGTACTTACCTTACGTACCTATATTACTGAAGTTGTTTCTCCTCTAAAATCCCACTTTAAGGAGCAGCTTGATTAGAATAGAGATCATTTATGTTGGCTATTATCAAAAGCAGAAAGATCATATGGTCAAGGGACAGATACAGTTTCCACCTAGGCATCATCATAAAACTTTATATGGGTGCCATCACATAGATTAAGAGTGATCAGTGGTTTGAAAGAAATATAAGAGATATAAGCCTCTGTGGATTAGAGTGAGTAGAAGTAATCACTGGGGATTGACATCTCCATCCATTCTGATTTAAACTGTACTTATTCTTGGTAAGTGATAACTTCAACTTGTTTCCGTATATAAAAGTATGTCTTTGAAGGAAAAGTCCATAACCACATTACCACTTCATTTTTTCAAAATGAAGCACAAAATCCAACAAGTAGCAAGATAATCACTTTGTAGATCACACTCCCCTGACCAAGCATAGTCTGTAACTCGGTATCTTCATTTTCTCCACCATTTTTACTTCTCTATTTGGAACATATGTTTTTTTTTGAATTAATCTTGGTACCCATGCTTTTAATTTGAAAATCTTACTTACCCATGCATAGGATTGGTATGAAATCTGCTGATTAAAAAATGAATGTTTTCTTATTGATATTTAAATTGAAATAAACAAGCTAGATAAATACTTTCGGTGGTAGCCTGTTGAAAAATCCAACAACTCTACGAAATCGCTAATTGCTCAGGCAGGCTATCACCTGCTAGTCCATATTGGCAATTCTCCTTTTAGATGTCCTTGATAGTTGTGGCTATTTTATGTTTGACCTCATGTGTCTACTGATAGTTATGCTTATTGTTAAAATAGGAGAAAAAAAGATATAATGAACTGAAAACTGTGTGTCAGACTAACACTGCGGATGCATGTTTATTTACGTTAATTACACATAAATAGAGGATATTTTGTTTTTTCTAAATCAAAGATTATGTTCCTATGAATCGCTATTATTAATAGAATCAGAATATTATATTCTGATTTTACACACTTATCAACAAACACTAATTGATGGATTCACGTGATTCTGTTTAATTTCTGTTAAATACTTTTATGTGACCCTATTGAATTGATAACTTGTAACCTTTCCCCAAATTTTATATTATAGCCATTGTCAAGTGCATATGGACTTGCTAAGCATAGAGATGGTCGTTGGGAATGGGCCATTGCCCCTGGTGTCTCACCATCTCCGAGATATCAGCATGCAGCGGTATGATTTAATTTCTTATTTTTTTTTTAATATTTTTTCTTAATAGGTCATATATTCCAAGGATTGTAAATTTGTAATATACTTGTTTAATGATTCCAGGTATTTGTTAATGCAAGGCTCCATGTGTCTGGTGGGGCCCTTGGAGGTGGACGGATGGTTGAAGATTCATCGAGTGTTGCAGGTATTTGATTATAGTGTTACTTAAAATTTGCATTTTCACTGGTTCATTTTTGCCATGTTTGATCTTGGGTAAAGTACAGAGGTATAACTTTGCCATGTTTGATCTTGAGTAAAGTGAAGGGGTATAATTGTTGATTGAAAAAGAATTGGCTTAGATTGTAATAAAATACATGCACATGTAGAACAAACTGTGAAGTTGTTAAAATCTATTTCTTTAATTTTTACATCAACAATTAAGAATTTATACTTTATTATCCTCTAAAGTGTATCCCTCACTTTAGAGAAGCTAAATCCTTTACAAACTATTTATTGGTCTTTTTGACCTTGGTCACCTTCCTCTACTCTCCTGTACATATATTTTCATTTTGACAGAAGGAAGACTTTTCTTATGGTGAAATTGAGAAAGAGAATATTCTTGTGGAGATCTGGATGTAGGGTAGCTTGTAGCTACTGTTTGTAGGGTAGCTTGCTGGTGCCTAGTTGCCACTGTAATTTTTAGTTATTTTTTTCCTATGGTAACTTTTTTCGTATGTGAAAATAAGATTTATTGTTGTGCCAATTAATGCTGCATTTAAAAGTTTTTTTTTTTGTTGCTGTTTTTGCTTGTTTGTATAGTGTTGGACACTGCTGCTGGTGTTTGGTGTGATACCAAATCTGTTGTTACCAGTCCAAGAACGGGTAGATACAGTGCTGATGCAGCAGGTGGAGATGCCGCAGTTGAGTTGACACGGCGCTGTAGGCATGCGGCTGCTGCTATTGGTGACTTAATTTTTATTTATGGTGGTTTACGTGGTGGTAAGTCATAAAGTTAATGTTCCTAGGATTCTTCTAAATGGAATTTATTTCCTATTTGCTTGACAATGCATGAATGTTTGATCAATGTAGTTCACTAGGTCAGCCTGCTAGAGAAAGGATTTGACACCTCTTTTCATTTCTGGTCTAGTGATTTGAGGGAGGCTTTTGTAATCAGGGGAGGGTTTACCATATAGATTCTCCCTTCCTTCACATTCGGGGGGTAACCTACAATCCATCCAGACCTTTGGCCTCTTAACTCATGTAGTTTCATGTATTAGGTTGCCACAGGTTTGATATTTGGTGCTAGGTTGTTTTTGTAATAGTACTACTTGTACTGTGACCCTTCTTTATATATAAATATATCTATTGTTGCTGATCAAAAAAAAAAAAAAAAAAACTAGATCAGCCTGCTTTCTGTAGACAATTTTAGTTACTTTACTGTATTTAATTTATATGTTTTATTTTTGTTGAATGTTATTTTTTGTTTGGACTCGTTGCAGATGGTATAGAATGTTAATGTCTTCTATTAGAGTATGAATTGTTAAATGGTGCTAGGAGAAGAGTTGAGAGATAGAAACTTTGAAATATTGCTCAAATCACATGATCACCTTAGCTTCAATTCTTTTGATTAGATGCATGTTTAGCTAGGTGTTCTGAGAAAAAAAAAAACTTGAGTTGAGAAGAGCACATCTAAGCTGTTTAAGAGAAACATTGGGGTATTAGTGTATTACTATAAAACTAGGTTTACTATTGGCTCAGGCTGAGTGAACAATTACAAGAGATAATTCCAATTAACACAGTTGCTGAATTCTTTTTTTTCTTTATATATATATATATATATATATATATATATATATATATATTTGTGGATGGATGGCCAGTCAATTCCTGTTGATCTTGCAAGCTGAGATTCTTGCTCTTATGCTCGCTTTGGTATTTTATATCGTGGTGAGTTCTAATTTTTTTCTTGACGTGTATGACTGACCATGGTGTATTACGTGTTTGCTGCAGGTGTCTTGCTGGATGACCTACTTGTTGCTGAAGATCTTGCTGCTGCTGAAACAACAACTGCTGCTTCACATGCTGCAGCAGCAGCAGCTGCATCTAATGTACAGGCTGGACGACTTCCTGGACGGTATGGATTTATTGATGATAGGATAAGGCAAACCATGCCTGAAA
Organism: Glycine tomentella; assembly: GCA_007407185.1. NCBI lineage: Eukaryota > Viridiplantae > Streptophyta > Magnoliopsida > Fabales > Fabaceae > Glycine > Glycine tomentella. Next base: position 2,311,778 of record PYAF01005925.1, read on the forward strand.
CAGCTCCTGATGGTTCAGTAGTTTTGGGAAATCCAGTTGCCCCCCCTGTAAATGGCGACATGTATACTGATATCAGCACTGAAAATGCCTTGCTCCCAGGATCTAGGTATGGCAGTTTTTATCTTATGAGCATCTCTTTAGGTGAAGTATTAAATTGTTACTTTGGCTTTGTCATTCATGTGAAGAATTTTGAACAGGCGAACGAGCAAAGGAGTTGAGTATTTAGTTGAAGCATCAGCTGCAGAAGCTGAAGCTATCAGTGCCACACTGGCTGCTGCTAAGGCACGGCAAGTGAACGGTGAAGTTGAATTGCCTGACCGAGACCGTGGGGCTGAGGCAACACCTAGCGGGAAACAAATATCTTCCTTGATTAAGCCTGATTCTGCTGGGTCAAATAGCATTCCTCCTGGTGGAGTGAGGCTGCATCACAGAGCTGTGAGTAGCACATTTTTAATTTCCAACGAAAATTTATGCTGTGCCAATAATGTTCAAGCCCCGTATATATTTTCTGGAAATATCTGCAGGTGGTTGTTGCTGCAGAGACTGGTGGAGCATTAGGTGGCATGGTTAGACAGCTTTCAATTGATCAGTTTGAGAATGAAGGCAGGCGGGTCAGTTATGGGACTCCTGAAAGTGCAACAGCTGCTAGAAAATTATTAGACCGGCAGATGTCTATCAACAGTGTCCCAAAGAAGGTACTGACTTGTCTCTATAATTAGTTGTAATTGAGTAGAGTATTCGTACTTTCAGGAAAAATGCTTAATGTTCTTCCACTATCAATAATATGTTGCCTCATTGTTGAAAGAGTTTGACCTGGCTAATAGTGGTTATCATGGTCAAATTCTTTTTAATGAAGTGAAAACTGAAAACACATGATTGGATGATCGTGTGGAAACTTTTAACACTACTAGTACTAGTGGATCAAAATTAAATTTTATTAGAAGTAATACATATTTTATTTAAAAATTAGACAATGGTAGTCTATCAGGTGCACTATATATCTATATCTAATTTGTTTAACTTAACATGAACTATTAAAAATTATCTACTTGACCTATAAAATCTGGGAGTCATGAGTAGGGTCAGATGCAGAACATTCGATAAGCCCTGTTCATTAACCTCCCTTTGTTGGCATTACCTACTCTTTCACACCCTTTTGTTGAATCCTGATTTTCTTTTATGACTCCATGTTGGTTTTTCCATAACTATTATGTTGAACCATCCACCATGTTGGCTTTAAGTTATGTTCAACTTGTTTCTTATGGAGTTTCCGGACCTTTTTTTTGTAGGTTGTAGCTCACCTTTTAAAGCCTCGTGGCTGGAAACCACCAGTTCGTCGGCAGTTTTTCTTGGACTGCAATGAAATTGCAGATCTTTGTGATAGCGCAGAACGCATATTTTCAAGTGAACCGAGTGTCTTACAGCTTAGGGCTCCAATTAAAATATTTGGAGATTTACATGGGCAATTTGGAGATCTCATGCGCCTCTTTGATGAGTATGGTTCACCATCAACTGCTGGTGACATAGCGTAAGTTCCTTAGCAGATTGTTTTATATTTAAATGTGAATGAAGAATAGTTACTGTGTGCCACTAGCCATAGCCTCTGTGTCAATAGTTATTTATCAGCGCACATCTAAGCATGATTGGTAAGAACCTGCTTTTAATTATTTTTGCCAGTGGGTTCGCTTTCATAATATGGTTTGAACATCTGTGGAGTGGGAGTCCAAGTTTAGAGTGTGTTAACCAATGCTTTTAAAATCAGACCAAATGTTGGACCGAAGGCACTGATTTACAGTTCATTGGATCATGGTGGTTGAAGTAGAGGGTCTAATCGGTGGTAATAATAAAATATATATTGTTAATATTGTATATTAAGCAATAAACTAGCATAAAATAATAAAAAAATACGTTAAGTGAAATTTTAAATTAACATAAAAGTATCATATTACATGTTCTATTGAATGAAAAATTATTGATAAATAGTTAAATAATAGCGAAGTGTGTAAATATCATATGAGACTTTATTTATTTAAACAATTTAAATAATTTATTTTTTCTGTGACGACCGGTTCAAATAAGTTTGTGTCAGTTCTTACCCACCTTTTACCAGTTTGGTTGGTTTTTTGGCTGGTTTTCTGCTCCACCAGTTTTGTGGCTGTCCAAAGGAATGATCTGACTGGTTCTCTATTCATCCAGTCAAAGCTACTGGTCCAGTCCAGTTTTAGTAACTATGGCGTTAACTTTATTAGTTTTTATACACTTGTTTTGATATTTTATTTTTGGGTGCAGTTTCTTGTGATCGATTATCCAACCCAGCATTTTATAGTGATCTCATGCTCTTTTCAATTTTTTATCTTTGCATTGTAACCTACCTAGTTTGGCTAGCTTGCACCAATGTATATGATACATGCATTCCCTTCGCAAAATAGTATGATGTACCATTGTTTTTGTAGATTATTTTTTTATGCTCTAAACGGGGTTTGTCCTGGGCATACCTTACTAGTTCCTGGGCAAAATAGTATGAGTACCATGGATTCTTAGACTGGAGGCTATTCCTGCCTTGGACTGGGGTGCCATCCCCTCCCCCTAAATTTTAATACAGCAAAAAAGATTGATTCTTAGATTTAGTGCATATAAGCAAATGAATTGCTATATTTATATGGTGATCTGAGAGTTTATGATTACAAGCAGGAGAATAAATGGTTAATAGGTTTTTCTCCTTTCCCTCATGACTGGCTAGCATAATATTTTGCTTGGACTATTTTTAGTATTTTATTGCGAGTGATTTAGGCATTTAATTTTCTTTAATGCTAATTTTGTATACATGACTCAGATACATTGACTATCTATTCCTCGGAGATTATGTTGATAGGGGCCAACACAGCCTGGAAACTATCAGCCTTCTGCTTGCTCTTAAGGTACTCTGGATGTATTGGTTGTCTTTTTGTTTTGTTTGTCAAGTTTAATGGCATCAGGTTTATGCATGGTTATTTGGATTTTGCAGGTTGAGTATCCAAACAATGTACATTTAATACGTGGAAACCATGAAGCTGCAGATATTAATGCCCTTTTTGGTTTCCGAATTGAGTGCATTGAGAGGATGGTAAGGAATTTCATATTTCATATAGTGGACAGTATTTTCCATTCTTATTTGGCACTCAAGCAACCTTTGTAATCTGCTGATAGGGTGAGAGAGACGGAATTTGGACATGGCACCGTATAAACCGTCTGTTTAATTGGCTTCCTCTTGCAGCCCTAATTGAGAAAAAAATTATTTGCATGCATGGGGGTATTGGTCGTTCAATAAATCATGTGGAACAAATTGAAAATATTCAGCGTCCAATTACGATGGAAGCAGGATCAATTGTGCTTATGGATCTATTATGGTTGGTGCATTTGTATACTCAAACATGTTTGTGACAATTTATTTCATGTTTTTTTGGAAGAATGACAGCATGAAATGTTTCTCTAGGTCTGATCCTACGGAGAATGACAGTGTTGAAGGGCTGCGGCCAAATGCTAGGGGTCCAGGATTAGTCACTTTTGGGGTGAGTATTTTTATTTGGTATTTTGTAAATGGTCATTATTTTGTTTATCTTCCTGGAGAATGATATAAATAGATTCAAGATTTGATATTTTTAAATTTGACAATAAATATATTAAGAGCTTAATTTTTATATGCTGTCATTTTAAATATTTGTACGTACTTTTCCAATTAAAATTTATCCTAAATATGATTTTTAAAGTAATTATTATGAAGTCAACATTGTTACCATACATGACAATGTATGATTGGATGATGGTGAATTAAATCTTTTCAATTTGTATATTAATACTGATCAATATTTTTTATTTAGTTTATTATTTTTGTAGTTTCTTGTAGAATGATATTAAATTCTGAATTCTGATCAATACAGGTTTGGGATTGAATTTGATAATTAATGCTCATGTATTAATTGTTTTATTATTCTAGAAAATCCATATTGATGTATTAGTGACTCCGAATTTTGAAGCATTTTTTGTAACTTTTCAAATCAATTGTGCAGTGTTTATGCCCTGAAACTTTTGTAATTGTAACATGCATCTGTTAAGACAATTATTTTCGATGCAATGCTTTAATAAGTTGAAAAAACTCCAAAACTGATTACTTTCATTTTGTTAGTGCCATAATTTCGATTTGCTGTACTTCACATCTCAAATCTCATTTATTCTCTTCCCATTTGCTTATGTTATTGTTAATGCCAACATTTGATATTTCGTTTAATTTGAAGAATTACTTTTTATGATGGCTGTTATTTTTACTCTTTTGCCTTGGATGTTGTGCTTTCTTAATTTTTACGATTCTGTTAGTGTTACCTCCACAGGTTAAACTTGCATATGTGCTATTATGCTCATCTTTAATCGGTCTTACTGTTGCAGCCTGATCGTGTAATGGAATTTTGCAACAACAATGATCTTCAGCTGATTGTTCGTGCACATGAATGTGTGATGGATGGCTTTGAGCGTTTTGCCCAGGGGCATTTGATCACACTTTTCTCTGCTACAAACTACTGTGGTATTTGTTACTAACTTCTACATTGCACTTTCCTCCACAGATAATTCTCCCTTCTAAATTTTTGCACGCTATTGTGTCAATAGGTACGGCAAATAATGCTGGGGCAATATTAGTTTTGGGTAGAGATCTCGTTGTGGTTCCTAAATTGATTCATCCATTACCGCCTGCAATTTCTTCACCAGAAACGTCCCCTGAACGTCATATTGAGGATACATGGATGCAGGTATTGAATAAATATGTTCGCATCCAAAATGAATGTTGAGCTGATTATTTTACAGTATTATGGGACTAGAGCAAAAATTTTGAAGTTTTCTTTTTGGTATTCATCCATTTTTCTTGTTTTGGGTAAAAACGTGTATAGGAATTGAATGCTAACAGACCACCAACACCAACTAGAGGCCGTCCGCAAGTAACAAACGACCGAGGTTCTCTTGCTTGGATATAGTTATTCATTATTAAGAATGGCCATTGTTTAAGCCTTGACGGGTTGTGCTATCGCCTGAATTTCCGGTGTTTGTATATAGCATGATGCCGTTTACAGGGTATTTGAGCTTACCCACAGAAAGCTTCAAGGATCAAGCTTTTATTTGTCCTGGTTCTCATCACTCAATCATCTGGTCTGTAGACGATACAAGTTCGAGAAGCAAGCAAAGTTGGTAGCCACTGCTAGGTTGGTTCAATTTTGACAAAAGCTAGAAGTTGCAGTATGGGTTCCCCACCCACCTGTTGTAAATTGAGCCGTAGGGTACAAAATCAAGGTCATGGATGTCCTTGTCATGGAATGTCGGTGCTGGCTATATTTCTCATTATTTTTTACATATTTTTTTTACTCATTGTACCTAGGTTATTGTTTTTTTTTTTTTTCAATTTATATTTTTAAATCAAGAGGACAAGGTTTTTTTTTTTTTCCTGTGATGGTGAGATATATAAATCAGAAATCTTTCTTGGGGGTCCATGTATCATAGGGGTTGTGTAATTCCCATCCATGCTCTGTACTACTAATTTTTGTGTGAATCAACATATTCTGACAGAAATGTGAATTTTGAGAATATAATTTTGTATATTGCCTATGCTGCAAATAGCTTTAGACTGTTTCTGAAGATGTATAGCAGTTGCAGGCAGTGACCGATATAGAATTTTAGTAGTAGGGGTAATGTTTATATTTATAAATTAAGTGTTTTAGTTTTTGCATTATACGTTAATAGTTGGGTGTATCAGAATAGGAGATGACTTCCCAATTATCCCATTTCTTTAGTTGTTTTCGCCTTCGATTTTGTTCTCAACAATTGTTTTAAAGTTTCAAAGTCTAATATGGCTTTTTCCTCAAATATATTCTCATTTAACTATAAATGGTGCAACCAACCATCATAGATAAAAACATTAAGAACATTGTAGTCTAAATATAACTATTCTGCTTCTATTCAATATTTTTTATTCTGTGTTAACCTTAAACTACTAAAGAGATTGGATGGAGGAAGTATTATATAAGCTTTCTTAATCTAAACTTTAAAATTCTTTAGTTATCATATAAGCACAAACTATTCACGAGCTCTTAAAAGTAATCCATTTTTATACTGTTAGTTTACAAGGGGGAAACCGTGTCCAAGATGTGTAGTTGCAGATACGAGGAATCAATCAAACTTGTCGATGAAAATGTGATTACCACCACCATCATCTCAGATGTAGACGAATGAAATTTTAACAGAATTAAATTAAAAATATTGTTTTTTAACATCTTCAGCTGAAGAATCATAGGGCAGGTTCAGATATTCAACTCCAACACCTAAAAACAAACCTTCACATTCAATTTTCCACCTCCAAACGACGCTGCGTTTTTTCTTTTCCTAATTTTGTTTGTTCAACAGGTTCGTTCTTTTTTTTTTATAATAATATTGAATAATGATATTTTAATGAATTATACGATGATATGAACTCATTAATAACATTGAATATACAATAAATCATTTTTTATAGAATAATAATTATTTTGCTAAAGACATTAACAGTTTTTCTGTCTGTAGATACTACGTATGCATTATTTATAGGAGTCAATTATGCTTAAAACAAATAAAGTTATTATAAGCGTTGAAGTTCTTTCTTTCTTCAACCTACATCTTAGACTAAAACTTTACTAATATCATGTGATATAATTGATAATCTTGTCCCTTAAAG
>PYAF01005925.1:2318604-2332666 GCA_007407185.1 Glycine tomentella
AAAAAAATACCTTGAGTTAAAAAAATAAAACAATATAAACTTTAATGTAATTTTTTAAATTTATTTAATATATATTTTTATATAAAAATCAGTGTCTTACTTGAGTTATTTATATTAATTTTTAATATAACTAATTACCAAAATAAAATTTCAATTTTAATCGAAAAAAAATCGAACAATTACAAATAACTTTTGTCATTTCTCATATTTCACCTTCCTTTATCCTTTCTAGTATCTTTTTTGATTTGTAATTTTGTGTTAGAACTAAATATCGGGTTAAGCTCTAATTTTGTTATAAGAAAATAGGTTTAAGCCATGTACGAAAAAAAGTATTGGGCTAAGCCGGGTTTTCTTAGCCCGTTTTCAATTATATATATTAAAAAAAACACTCACGCCTAGTTTAGCCCACCCATGAAACAAATAGAACTGGAGAGTTCCATTTTTCTATTTCTCGGTTTGGCTTATTTTAGTGATATTAAAAGGTATTTTATTTAAAAATATTTTATATTTTTAAAATAACAAAACTGTTTAGTACAAAAACAAATATAGGATCGATTGGTTAATCATAATCAAAACCAAAAGTTAAAATTTATAATAAATAAATATTTTTAAATATATACATGATATTTTTAATTTATTATGAATAATTGAAATTATGATATAAGTTTTTTTTTGTTCCCACATCCCACTAGTCTCTTCTTTTATAGGAAATCATGTTTGAGGCAGGATCAGATATTAAATATAGACACTTCTTCTAACAGAAATTTGAATCTTCAAAACTTAATGGAAGACTAATTCTTTCCGTTAGACCCAAACATTATTGATTTAAACGCGACTGGCTGGATTCAATCCCTGCACCTCATTAAAGTTATTTTTAATTTGAAACAAATAGGCTATTAAAACGACTAAATATAATAAACGAATTCCTTGAGGAACTATAATACTTTGGACCACAAAAGAACGATATCTCTGGCTAAAAGCCACGGTTTTTTATACACAGGACTCCAGGTACTTAATTCATGTTGTGGAACTGTGGATGGATGGATAATGAGAGAAGTTATACAAAGGAACTTTGGGCCCAATAGAAGAAAGAGATGGACTTAAGAAAAAGGTAGGTTACTACAGAAAAAAGAAAAAAAAAGTGAGCAACACGTGACGCATACGATGCTTTACCATTAGTTACTTATTGGAAGTAAAATCACACTCCTTGTTAATTTTTTATTCCTAAGTTTGTATAGTTCGGTTTTGTATTGGTAAGTCGTCATGTCCACCCACATAAAATTGACAGCTAAAATAGTACTGCATTTCAGTTGAAGTTGGAGATGTTGTCATCATCCTTTTGATGGTTGTTTTACATGTTTAATCATATAATTCAATAAATGCATTGATGATGTTGCTATATATGGCTACATTTTCCTTTTCTGGAGGTAGGCTCTTTACCCAACTTTATTTCTGAAACCAAGGGATGCAAAAGTAATGCACGAACACAGTATTAACTGCAGTATAAATTGGACCAGTGGCCATTCTGCCACAAATTTTAAAAAAATTGCCCAGAATACCACGCCTGCAAAAGAAATTCTCAAAATGCCACGTGGAGTTATGACTGGACACGTAATTTGCTATACATACCTATGAATTATGTTAGCTGCCCTGGATTTTTTCAGTCAAGACATGTGTCAGCCCCTGCGTATTTTGTTTTGAGTGCTAGCGAAATAGGTGTGTCCCCATGGGTGTTTCGCTTTGAGTGGTAACAAAATAGGTGTGTTCTGAAACACCATGACACGTGGCAGGTGTTGCGGATTCGGCAAGTGTATCAATCATACAAGTAATAAAGTGATAAATAGAGTATCGTCTCCACGAGGATTGAGACACTAATTTTATTGTAATTATTATCTTTAAATTGGAAGAAATAAAATTTAATTGTATATAGGTTGTATTGTGAATTTGAGAAATTAAAATAACAGAAATAAATTGCAATTGAAACTAAAAATGAATTTGATTATGTTTTGGAATTTATGGGATAGAATTGTAGTCAAAGCACTCAACCTTATGATCCCTACCTCCTTTACTTGGATTAATTACCAAATTAATTATTCTAAATGTTCAGATAACGTATTTTCCATCAAACTAGTTAAGCCCTAATCCCTTAGTGACTTTAACCCTTTAATTTAATTAAAACCCTAATTCCTTAGTGATTTCTCATAAATTAAGCATTAAGAAATACATTAATAATTCTGCAATCATACATCCCTATCCCTAGGAAATGTAACAATTGTTACTTTACTCTTGTCAGAAATTAAAGTTTCAATATCCCTATTGTAAACCCTAACCCTCAAAACTTTATTAGAATGATCAGCCCTAATAAAGATATAATCTATGCGAATAGAGTAAAATAAAACACTTTAGCATAAATAATATAGGAATCAATCCAATTACAGAGAAGTTCACATTAGGTTTTGGCCCTAACTACAAAGAGAGGAATCAGCTAGACATAGTTATGTCTGACTCAATACAAAGGAATGAGAAGAATAAGCAAGATTAGAAAAGAAGAGTATGCAAACCCTTCAATCTTGGATCTTTCTTGAATCTTCTTTCTTTCTTCTTGATCTTGGTAATGCCTCATCTTCCTTGTTTTTGTCTATCTGAACTCCCCCTTCTCTGTTCCCTTATGTTCCTATTTATACTTGAGCTATCAAAACCCTAAGAGCCTTCAGTTTAATGTTATCTTTAAGCTAATTTGAAATTCTCGTGTCGCTGGCGCGACTGGCGCGAGATCTGGCACGACTTGCGCCAACATCCAGTAATTGTGGCGCGATTGGGGCCATTCTGGCGCGACTGGCGCCAACTTCTAGTAGGTTTAGTGCGATCAGCGTGGCCACGGCGTGGTTGGCGCTAGATGTCAGAATCAGTTAGCTCCTTATTTTGCTTCTTTTCTTCCTTTTCTTGGCTCCTAACATCAAAATTGCATGAATTAGTAATAAAATCAATAATAATGCAATTTATATCTATTTTGGCCTTTATTTGATATTATATGCTTAATTTCCTAATAAATTTAACCTAAAAACTACATAGCAGGCTCGTATTAAATCGCTGGAGGGCACTGCGAAATAGCTTACATATTTTGCTACATAGCGTAGTGAATTTAGTCCTATTTATACCCCCTCCATTTCCAGATGGTCGAAACGCATGTTGTTTCTTTGTTATTTTTCAATTCCAAACACGTTGTTCTCTTTTATTTTGTTGAGTTTAATTTTCACAAAATGAGTGGTAGTAGAAATGGTTTAATCACCATTGTCTATTATAAAGGGAGAAGATATTTTGGACCTAATGGTCAAATTTTTGAAGGAGAAAGTAAAACGTTTCGTATGCCTGCAGGATGCAGCCACCGTGATATAATGAAAATGATTTACCAGAAGTTGAGATTACAACGCGGACAATTTGTCTCTCGATTGAATGCTAGATGTGCATCGGACAACCCGGTGCAGTGGGTTGCTGTGGATATTGTAGATGATGACGATGTACCGTTAGTTACAAACGCATGCATATCGGACGGAGGAAACCCCAGATTTATCGAATTGTATGTGGAATTAAATTATGGTGGGCAATCAAGCAGTCAACATTGTGTCCAACCCATTCGATCCATTGACATTAATAGAGAGCCGCTAGTTAGTCCCAAAGACAGAGATGTATCCCCATCAGTACCACCACTTTCACAACCAACCCAACAAATGGATTCTGAAGATGGGGATATACCGCTGGAGACTGAAATGGTGCCGGCCTACGACCCAGCTTGGCCTATGGACAGTTCTGAGGACAAGGTGGATGAAGGTGTTGTTCCAGACACAGACTCATCGGATACAGACGTAGACGGTGATTTCGATCGTGCTTTTAAAATTCCTTCGTCGGGCATTGTCGGAATGCAAGACCCTCCTCCGGTTTCAGGTATGAATGCACATTGTTTTGTTAGTCAGTAGTGTTAAAATTATTTTAGGTTTAATAACTTGAATGTCTCATTATATAGGAGAGGGCAACGTTACATTTTGGTCTGACATATGCCATTACACCAATATTAAATGGGCATACCCAGATCAGGAGTCTGATGACATGCAAGGAGTGCAAATACCTAACTGGCAGATGGGTCAACAGCTATATAAGGACTAGGTGTTTGAGAGCAAGCATGATGTTCAATTGGCAATAAAGCAATACTGTATGGCCGAGCATCGCACAACCGTAGTAAAAAAAAAGTGATACGAAAAGGCTTATAATGGTTTGTGAAAATCATTATGACGGTTGTCCATCGAGGATGAGGGCATACGAAAAAAAGGGTGGCATTGAATGGGTTGTAGGCATATGGAACAACCAACACACATGTGTCGGTCAAAATTTTTCTCAAGATCACAAGCAGCTTATCTCAAATTTGATATGTTCGGTGACCCTAGGTATGTAAAAATTATTTAATTGAACTCCAAATTTTGCTGAAACTGTATTAATGTATTATTGTTTGAAAAAATGCAGAAATGATAAGGGAGGACCCCAGTGTTAAAATTGGGTTAATTCAAGAAAGGATAGCAACAATTGTCGGATTTCATATATCATACAAAAAGGCATGGAAGGCAAAGCAAAAGGCCATTGTGAAGGTTTTCGAGGATTGGGATGAGTCGTATGCATTCCTGCCAAGGTGGTTGAGTTACATGTTAATTTTTTCTCCTGGGTCTGCCTACAAGCTAGATTTGAACGACCATTTTATTGATGGACAACTCGATAGAAGTGCTAAGGTGTTCAAGAGAGTGTTTTGGACATTTAAACAGTGTTATGATGCTTTCAATTATTGCAAACCTGTTATAAGCATTGACGGAACCCATTTATATGGGAAATATCTGGGAACATTGCTCATTGTAACGACAGTTGACGGCAACAATTATGTCCTTCCACTATCGACAATTGGTCGTGGTTTTTGGCGCTAATTCAGATACACGTTACGCAGAAAGACAAAATCTGTCTTATTTCAGATCGACATGTAAGCATACTCGCCGCGGTGAACAATGTCGAACTAGGATGGCAACCACCCAAAGCATACCATGTTTTTTGCATTCGCCATTTGGCGAGTAATTTTAATCACAATTTCAATAATATCATGTTGAAGAAACAATTGAAGAAATTAGGTATGTCTGTCCATTAGAAGAGAATGTTATTACATCCATTTACTATAGTGATCTTATGTCCTTATTTTGATCTCGTGTTTCTATTTGCAGCTTATACAACCTCTCGCGTAGATTTCGATGCCAGATTAGAAACATTTAAAGAATCAAGTCCTCAAATTGCCGAATGGATTGATAGAATCCCAAAGGAGAAGTGGAGTATAGGATATGATGAACTTGGAAGAAGGTTTGGTCACATGACAACCAATCTTTCAAAGTGCTTTAATAAGGTACTAAAAGGAGCCAGAAGCCTTCCTATTACGTCCCTTATGCAGTTCACATATGTTCAACTAGTAGCATACTTTGTCCAACATGGTCAAGAGGCCCGTGAGGAGATGACGAGAGGTAATAATTTCTCCAAATTAGCATGGAAAAAATATATGACGGTGGTTGATAAATCGGCAACACACTACGTCACTTATTATGACACACTTAAGACAAGATTTGAGGTTTAAGAGACGCACAACATACGAACTCATAAGGGCGGTAAGAAATGGTCGGTCTCATTAGGTGAAAGAAATTGTCAATGTGCTGAGTTCACTGCCTTCAGGTTCCTGTGTAGTCATGTTATTACAGCATGTCGATCCACACACCACGATCCTAGACAATATGTGGACCTTGTGTACAGTGTCGCGTATCAATGTCAAGTGTATTTATTCTCCACAGTGGTTCCCAATTGGAAATGAGGACTTCATACCACCAGTTGCACCGCCCATCGTTATACCATATGTGTCACTAAGACGTAAAAAAGGAAGGCCAAAGAGTACACACATACGCAACGAGATGGATTCGTGGGAAGGATCGACAACTCGTACAAGATGTGGTTATTGTAAGGTTGTTGGTCACAATAGGCATAACTGCTTTTCACGCAGCCAGGACCAGTGATGTACTACGTGCTTATAGTTATGTACTACGCTTTCATTAATTAATAAACAAATAATATAAAAAATAAGTATAGTCCATTGTCCTGCATAGTACATCAAATTAAAATGAATTTAAAGTGCATCATAGTTATCAGTATACAAATAAAAAATAACCAGTCATCCTCTCCGGGGTCTGCATGGTATCCTCCACAACGGCTCTTGTTATGCTCGTACGGTAATAGATTACATTGAAATCACGCTCCCCTAATCGGATTTCGCGTAATGATGCGGTCAAGGTCATCATGACCATGGTCATCATTGTCCTCATGTCCCCCCTCCATTGCCGCCAATATCTCATCCGTCGAATATTCTCCGAAACTGGTAGAATGTATTAAATAAGCCGAATGTGCCACATGAGTGGCCATAATTGGACCCTGCTCTGATGTTGGTGCAGTGGGCCTATAACAATCTCCAAATGTGTCCGATCCGGGTGTGAACTGAAACCCAGCCGAACTAGGCCCAACTGAACAGGGGCCAACTGCATACATGGTATACGATGGATATGGGAATCCGGACTGCGGCATCAACGACGCGAGAAACTAGGGGGGTACTGTGATCCGGGAGCATCATGTGGTGGCCACCAGTACTGCTAAGATAGGCCCGAAGGGTACCCTGGTGCGTAGAACAGACCAGTAGGACGTGGAGGAAGAGGCGGCACAATCACAGGTGTGTCCGCAACAGGCGGAGTGGAGTGGTGAAGGGGTAATCCCTTGTGACGCGCACACCGGTTCCTGCGAACCACTGAAGGAGGGGCCTCGGTCTGATGCCGCATGGGTGGGGGTGCAACATTTCCAGGATCGGTTACTCTATCTAAATTGTGCATGCGGTGAGAAGTCGAACCGCCTCCTAGTGGACCTGACTCATGTCGAATGCCCCTTGTGCCTCAGGTGAAGGCATGTGGACAACCGTCTCCGCTCGATCCGTCTGAACATCAATAATTATTAGTGAATATAAAATGTAAAGTAATATGCAAAATACACGACCATAATTAACGTGCGTACCACATGTGCATTTAACGCGGCTCTGCAGGTCATCCAGCGACGAGTAACAGAGAAATACCACTGCATATACTCACTGTTTACAGATAGGTACTCGTCTCTCCGCATAGGTTGAACGTCTTGCAACACTAGGGAGTCTCTGTCTACCCATAGGGCAATGAAGAAACCATGTCGCTGGCTCCAATCCACGTTTGTCTTCCCCGTAATACTAATTGTCAGCAGCTCACTACAGTTAATAGGATCCTCTGGAATTGGCTGGTCAAACCCAAACTGACGCAGCACTCGATCCGGCTGCTGGTAGACGACAACCTCGTAACAAATAAGAGGACAAACAACCAACCATCTTCGAACCATCTCAACCTCTGGTGGATGGACTATGTCTACAAGGTCATAAGGCCTCCAACGTATGTCTCTCTTGCGCATGACGTTAATATAATGTCGATATCTGTGAATGTTTGTATACACAGTTTGTCGCGTATCGTATACATTAAACCTGCAACAACAAAATTAACGCATTACCAACATATACTCCTAACACAACCAAAACAAGGAACAATAACATGGAAACAACAATACCTGTGGGCATATATCTCGTGCTCGATGACATCCTGATCTTCCATCCTAGGAAGGTTAGAAAAAATGGTCAGGAATTGCGTCCAAGCCCATAACTGCAACAACAAAGCACATCCACCCATCTCACGACGCTCTGCACGTGTCGCCTTACACAACTCCCTATACAAGGATGCAAGAACCGCAGAGCCCCAACTAAATGTGCCTGTGCGCTGAAAATCATCCAGAAATAACAAGAAGTGAGCGGGCACAAAGCTCGAAGCGCTGTCAACAAACAACATATCGCCTAAAATGCGCAATATCAATGCACGAGTGTATCTTCGGCGTCCTACTTCCATGCCAGCGTGGACCGCATATACATCAAACTGCTCCCTTAAGTAGTGCAGGCCCAACAAACTGCCATGCAAATCCCGACCAGCAGTCGGCTCAACCCCTAACATGTCACCAACAATAGCCCAGAAATTATGTCGTCCATGATAGCCAGTAACAACATCACCATCGGTCGGCAGCCCCAACAGATGATGTACATCCTCCAAGGTGATTGTCACCTCACCCATCGTCATATGAAACGTACGTGTCTCTGGGTGCCATCGCTCGACAAGCGCTGAGACAAGGTGGTGGTCGATCTAAATAAATAAATTACACAACAGTAATGTATACATTACAATACAACTATACATTACAATACAATTAAAACAACAAATTGGAAGTTAACACGTATGTTGAATATGGTTACCTCGTGATTGCGCAGACGCGCAACGTGATAAGAACTAGCCTCTCTAAGCCAAGGGTGGATCTCCTTAGGTATATGATCGTGTGTCGCAGCATGCCTAACATTAAGTACACGCTCCCGCGTGGTCGGATCACCCTACGAGTTCCACACATACGTGGATATATGTTTCTCTTGTAGTGTAAGGAGAGACTGTACGGATGGACCCGGGTCAATCACGCTCAATGGAGACTCAGCCGGTGGGGTCGGTCGAACATTTTCATCATGATCCATTACTCTATATCTAAATTTTTCCATTCAAAATTAATAAACAATCCTAAACATCAAATGGCTAACCAAAATAAAATATTCCATATACATCGACATTATATTAAAATACTTGATATTATAAGACATTATATAAATCAACCTATTAAAATCGATTTTCTACTCTTTATAAGACATTATATCATATTATATTATTAATCAAATCAGTCATTTTTCTTCTTCTTTCAAATTATAGATAATTTAAGGTTGTCTAATAAACATATACCTATTTTATAAAATATAAACTTACTATATGTACAATACACAGGTTACTAAGCTGCTTAAATATAAATATTAAGCTAACCACATCATGAAATAATAAAATTAAGGTAAACACAACTATTAAGGTAAATTTAATTATATACTATAATTATTTATTTTAAATGATTATGTTAACAATGCATCAAACAATAAAATTAACACACACACACACATAAACACAATTAAAGTTATGTTATTTTAATTTAAAGCCATTATAAATATTTAAATAAATTGGTATGTTTCACATTATAATTTAAAGTCATTATAATTATTTAAATCATCTTCTAACTTAATGTTTTAAATCATCCTCTAACCTAATGTTTTAAATAATAAATTTTGAACAATTAAAATACAAAAATAAAAATATAAAAAATAATATAAAAAAACTAACCAGCTCTTGGGAGGAAGTGGAGTAAGATTAAAGGAGGAAAATGAGAGTGAGAGTAAAATTGAGGGAGAAAGTGATAGTGAAAGTGAGGTAGGGTTAAAGGAAGGGGGGTATATATGGTGGGCCAGCTGGACCTAATTCACTAGGCCCACTAGCGAACTTCACCTAATTACCTGCTGCACCATGCGAAATACGCAGCTAATGCCACGTGTCCTAATCGCTCAGCCCGCCACGTCACGCCACCTAATTCACTTGCGTCAGTGGCGAAATATGCTGCGTGGCATTTTGGCCAAATGTTTGCTGGTAGAGAGGCCCTATTCTGATACCACTTGTAACGCCCGACCACTTGCAGTGTTTTGTCCAAGAATTTTCAGCGTGTTTTGTCCTCACTCACACACTTCCTGAGAAACTTCTCAGGAGGTCACTCATCCCAGAATTGCTCCAAGTCAAGCACGCTTAACTGTGAAGTTCTTAAGTTATGGGCTACCGAAAAGTAAATACACCTTGTTGGTATAGGTAGTACTTATTATTTCCTTTAAGTTATCCTCAACTGTACAGTCTCATACCTGCACAGCCTCTGGATCCCTCTCGTTCGGGTGTGTATTCGATTCATTCATGTATTCATTCCGCTGGAAGTCTGCCAGAAGCCGCTCCTTGTCCGTGCCTCATTGCACCGGCAATCACTTCCCGCCCTCGTTAGCGCCCAGAATGTTACACATTATATCTTAAGAAACATTTTTTTAACATTTTTAAATATTATTTAAGAATAACAAGAGCATTGATATAACAAAGGTTTTAAATTGTAGAAACAATCACAATTTTATCATGATTTTCTTTTATTTATACGAATCAATGATAAATATTAAAAAATATATAATAATTCAATCAACTAAACTAAATCATTTAACTTTCATGATCTTTGATATTATAATGGATAAACATATCTGATGTGACCGTAATTCATTACGAAGAATCTAAAATAAGACCCATTTTTAATATGGTGGTTGAAATTGCAGCGGATCCTTTTGTTAAATCTTAAGAAATATTCATTATATCTTTTTAAATTTTCTTGGCTGTGTTGAGTATATATATTTGTCACTGTCCTAACTTAAAACTGAGGAGGGGCAAAGCATATCAGGGAATGATCATGGTGTTCCCAAAAAATAAGACCAATTAAGCAGGACAGGACCGATTCCAAAACCCCATTGGCTAGGATTACAAAAGCAAGAAAGTTGAAAAGCCAAGAAACGATGATAATTTTAGGGGAGGACAAGACAATCGACCAAGTCAAAGTTGAAAAGCTAAGATTACGTTTGTGTATGTATGTATTAGATTAGATTATTAGCCAATAGCAAATACAATAGATAAATAGTAGTAGTAATAGTACATATGACAACACTGTTCAAGTCATTTTTCTGATCTTACAAATACAAATTAAAGTCTTTTCTTCTCTCCCTATCCTTTTCTCCCACTCCCTTTTTGCTTTATTTGACTACACTAAACAGCTCCCTGAAAGAGTTGAAGCAGGTAGAGATAAAATGAGGATGGAGTAATAAATAGTGTTTTGAGCAATGGATTTTGGATTAGTTGTTGATGTTGTTATTATTGTTTGTGACTGATTCAGGAGGTGGCAATGCAATAGGGTTCCCAGAACAGAAAAGACCTTCTAGAATCCTTGCAACTCTTCAAATTGTGAACCAAGTAATCACCATTCTTCCCTCTAAGAACCAGCAACTGCTGTTGTTCCCTTGAGACCACCTTGTTCAGGTCCCCAGACACAACAACCTTGCTCTTCAGTTTCTCTTGGTCAAGTTGGTTAAGGTTAACACTAGTACCTTTCGATGATGCAGACTTGGTCCTCCAATAGTATTCATAAGCATTGAGATTGAAAGAAGCCGCTGGTGCTGATGGAATCAACCTTGCCACCCTTGGCCTTGGAGGCAGTGATTGTGCTGCCACATTAACATCATCAAAATTGGTCATCTCATTGAACTTCTCCGACCACTTTGGATTCCTATTCACTACCCCAATTGGCTTATTCTTATTATTCATCATCAAAGCCAACTCATGAACACTACTTGTCATCCCACTAGGCAATAGCGGCGCTTTCTCTATCACACTCTCGTATCCCATCAGAACAGAATTGTGCTCAATAGAGGATACCTGTGGCTTCGTGCCAAAAAAGTATTCCTCTTCCTCTTCCTCTACACCCTCGTCATAATAATCCTCCTCTTCTCCAAACTCAAACGCCCCAAAGAACTCTTCTCCCAACTCCTCCACATGATCACCATTCTCTTCTTCTTCTTCTTCTTCCTCCTCTTGGTGATTCGAGAAAGTGAGGACAAGGCGACCATCTTGGCGCTGAATGCTGAAATTGTTGTGAGAAGGAACAGAAACAGCTTGGAGAACCAACCTTCCATTGTCGCGGTGGGAACGCATGTGAGTTACTGAAGAACTTGCTTGGTGATGAGAGAGTGAAGGAAGTGGTGGAGGGAAAGCGCGTGGTGGTGAAGCCGAAGCCGAAGCCGAAGCCTTCTTTGTAGCCACCACTGAAGCATAATTGCATAACTCTTCTTCTTCTTCTTTTTCTTCTTCTTCTACTACTACTACTACTACTTGTTCTTTGTCTTGTTCTTGCTCTGTTGCATCCCCTGTCTCAGAAGAAGAAGAGTAAGAAGATAGCAACAAGGCATCAGAGCCAGTCTCGGAGCCGAGACTCTCAGTGCAGATTTCGAGGCTCTTGCCACTCAAACAACTCTTGGACCTTTTGACAAGAGGGTGAACATAAGGTGTAATAGGCATTGATTTGGAGATTTCATCTTTGCCCTTGAGAGATACGAGTGAGCTCCATATATCAAAGGCTCCTGATTTCTCTTGCTCCTCCTTCTTGTTCCGTTGGATGGAGCTCCAAATCTCCAGCCTCTCTCTTTCAGCTTCATCTTCTTCAAGCTTTGCTGCTTCATCATCTTCTTTTTCTGAGTCAGCAATGGTTTTGGCATGCAAGTAGTTCTTTGAGGACATGTCTGCGGAGAGAGTTCTTCGCAGAGAAGAAGAAGAAGAAGGTGCGTTTGTGTTTGTGTTTGAGTTCAAAATGGTTATGATTCCCTGCTTCATGATCTCTTCCTCTATCCTCACAGAAGAAGAAGAAGAAGATAAAAGGCCTTGGTTTTGAACCTTGTTGTTGGTCATAGGTGCTGATGACATGGCTACCCAAAGGAGAAGGAAAGTGCTTACCCCCACACTCAGCTATCTGCACAAAACAAGTGACAAAAAATTTAAGAATTTAGAACAAAACAAAAAGGCAAATAACAACAACGTTCACCACCCTCCAAGAAGTGTACGTGAAGTGAGTTTCTCAAGTTTCAAAGTGGAGTCAGATATAGGTAACATGCGAATATAATTAGCCGTAGGATATATTCATAAAATAATAAACGGTCTAGATTTATTACTAAGAGAGTAATTAAGAGTAAAAAAAAAAAAAAAAGGGAAGAAGCAGATCAGCAGATTCATTTATTTACTATTTTAGAAGCTGATACTACCAAATTGGATAGTGAGTTAAATTGAATTGAGTAAATGAATTTACCTGAAGTGAAGGAAGGCAACAGCTAGCATCCAACAGAGGTGTCTTCTCTAGGGAGAGACCACTGGGAGTGCAAGTTCAAGGAGGATGAGGATTGGAGTTAGTTTGTGTGTGTTTTGGTACAGTTTGAGTTTTGAGAATTGGAATGGTTTGGTTTGTGGTTTGATGATGGGAATGGAGGGAGGGTATTTGTAGGGGGCCAAAAGCTTTAGGAACCGTGTTCACTGGACCCTACCTAAGCACCAGGAAAAGACCCCTTTATTATTATGGACACAGGTTTGTGATGGATTCTGCAAAATGATAATGTGTCCTTTTATTTTAGATAAATTTTTATTCATGTTGTGAAAATTTATGAATATGTTATGACTTAAAACATATGAGTAGGTGTGGCTTTTATGGTTGAGAGGGCTAAGTATTTAAAATGATATTTCAATTAATGTCATATGAGTATTTCAATTAGTGTTAATAATGCCATCTTTTTTTTAAACACATTTAATGTTTAAGTAAAAAAGATCAAAATAATTTTTTTAAAAAATTTAATGTATCAAAATGAAAATTATATCAAAATATAAAAGAATAAAAATAATATTTAGTTTTTTTAATATAATGTGTTAAAGTTTTGGGTATGTATCTTTCTAATATTACATAAGTTCAAGAGACTATAGTTTTATAGAGAATTTCCATTCGTACAAATTTTTATAATTAAGGAAGTTATAACTGATAATAAAAAATCAAGGAAGTGATAAGAAGAAGAGAAGTGAAAAATAAAAATAAAAATAAAAATAAAATAAATAACATCAAGGTGTTCAAATATTAAATTGGATTGATTTTAAGAAGAAGAAAAATCCAATTCAATCTTTTTAATTCTGTTCTTTGACCATTCAATCAATTTGATTTTAAAATTCAATTCAATCTACTTCATTTCAATATGTATTATACATTTTTTTTTCTTTTCAAAAGAGTCTAAACATATTAAAATAAAGACCGAATTGCAATAATATTTTCTAAAATTTTATGTAATTACACAAGTATTTCCTATTTTTTAACCATTATATTAAAAAAACTAAATATTATTTTTATTCTTTTATATTTTGATATAATTTTCATT
>PYAF01005926.1:9944-20939 GCA_007407185.1 Glycine tomentella
GTAAAGGATATTGAAGAAGAATGAGAAAGAAGTTTTGATGGACTGCATGTTGTGATTTGTAATTCTCTGTGGCATGTATTTGTGTTAGAAAGTATGTATATTATTTTGGACACTATATTTAGGACTGTATCATGGACTGTATTTATTTATTATAATTGTACCGTGGTGAGGGCGAATCGTTTATGTTACAAATCAATCATAAACTTAAAGCAAAGAAGAAAAGAAACTTTTTTGAAAAAAAATTTACAACTAAAATCATTCTAATACAAAATGGTCACGGAATTTCATTTAAAATCAATCAAGCAAAGAGAGGCGTTACAAGTATGGGTTACAATCTTGACCTTCTATGTTTATTCGTTTCATGGTGGCATCAATAGTCCTCGTAGGATTCTAAAATTAAAACTCTCATGAATGAATATCCAAAAAATAGCAATGTAATCGTTAGAGAGCGAATTAAAGTCGACTAGCTTGAGCGTAACTCTCATGTCGCCAAAACCGTTGGGGTATAACTTTTGAAAATGACGATCTTAAAAGGACACCATCAAAAGTATAATCAACAAAACCTAATGGTGTCCTGTGAGGTGTGTCATCAGCATTTACCAGCCCTACATTTATACAAATTACACAATCAATTGAATGTTTAGGTGTATCAAATACAATAAATGTTTATGGTAGCTGACCTTGTGATTAAACGAAATCTAAAGCATATAACCATGGATTTCTGTTAAATTCTTGTTGGGTTACTTGGTGGGCGCACATTATGAATTCCTGTGTTGGGAGTGACTCCCTAGATTGTCAATTAATCATGGCAGCTTGTACGACCCCAGTTAGACCTAGAATAAGTCTTGTTGAACTGGAGGATGACTAATTAGAAGGACGAACAAAGGATGGGAGATTTGAGTCATCAATGTCGAGAAGCTTGTCCATTATGAATGAGACTTTGTGAAAAAATAAATGGTTTGATGATGATGAGATAGGGTGAGTAGTAGACAAAGGTGTTGAGTTACAGCTATCCCTCATGCTCTATTTATAATAGGTGATATACTATTTTTCACGTGACTGATACCAATGACTAAGATTGGACAAACAATATAAACAATTTAGATTGAGTCTTAATTAAATGGTATGGGGAAAAGCAACGCGGGGTCACATCCTTTTTCTGGCACAAAGGACAAGATTCCTGACCGGCTAACAGTAATCTCGTTTATGTGAATGCGTTATGGATCATTGATTGTCGTCAGTGCAATCTTGGTCACTCATTTTCTAGAACAGAGGACAAAGCTCTACGGGATTCTTGACCAGTGAACAATAACCTCGTCTATGTGAATGCATTATGGACCGTTGATTGTCGTCGGTACAATCTTGGTCACTCATTTTTTGGTACAGAGGACAAAGCTCTGCAGGATTCCTGATGGGTAAAATCTTCAAGTGTTACTAATTTTGTCTTGTTTTTGGACACTTTGTTTTTTTGAAATTCTGTTTCTATTTTTTTCTTACACTTTGTTTTTTAAAAAATTAATTGTTCCATTTTATGTTTTAATTTGTTTTAAATTTTTATTTTTTTGGTTGATATATATTAATTTATAACAATGTATAATTTATGTCGATTTTTTTTATAGAAAAATGCATATATTTGAATACTCAATATAAATATAATTTAGTTAAATATTTATTAAAAATACATATATTTAAGTGATTTAATTATTTTACCTAAACAAATTAAATAAATAGAAAATGTTCAATTTTAATAGTATGCATTAATTCATGTTAAACTATTATCTACTTTGAAGAAGACGAATAAGAAAAGAGTTACATAAGTAAAACTTATATAATAATCATAATCTTCTAGGACTAACACGATTAAAGTAGATAATATTTTAAAAAAACAACAAAATTCCAATGATGAATTGCAAGTTTATTCTAAAAAAGTGACAACAAGTAATTTGCGTGATAACACAAATTCATCACGCATCAGAGCAATTATCTCATCAAACGTTCTTAGTTTCCTTGGTTTGCATAGCTAGGCAAGGATTTCATCTAGAGAATGCCCAAAAGTTGCATTCAACTTAATCAGACCTTTGCTACTATATTCTAAATAGATGAAAAATTCTTTTTCGACATTATCGTCACATTTGAGCTCCACAGAGTCGTATGCAACAAAACCATCACCTACGTAGTTTGGTTGATGGTAAACAACATTTATTAAAATTCTGCAGCTTGCGTTGGCATCAAAAATTATTTCCTTAAGGCAACAAACGACATGTCCTTAGTTATTGTGATGACTTTTGGATCAGTAGGACATTCAAACACTATTCCTTCATCTATTGGAATCATGTCACCATTGCAATACATAAGAGCGGATACATTGTCCATGTTTTAAGCAAATGTATTGAGTTGCATCTAACCCCCTTACTACTACATATATTAGATGATCTACTGTTATCACGTGACACATATCAACGACTGAGATGTCACCAATAATATACATGGTTTAGATGGAGTATTAATTTATTAAGTTTGGTTTGCGCTATTCGAAAAAATTAGTGTATAGTGAATTCATCTTTTACAAAGCATTGCGCAGTCACATCGTCTTGATACAAGCAATGTAGGGTCAGATCGTCTTGAAGAAATAAATGTTCAGGCAATTCGTATGAGAAAAATACAGTGCTCAATCATTTAATGCATTATTTACTATTCATTCAATCAACAAGGGCAAACTGACAACAAACATAACAGGACATTATCAACAAGGGAAATTAACAATGGCAAGCAATTAATGTTGTATGTGTCCACCAATTCCGTATCTGGGTGGTTTCCTGTTGTTGGATTTAAAGGAAGCTGCAAGAAGATTGAAGCAAGGATAGCTTGAAGTTTTAGCTTTTTACATGCCCAATCATTTTGATGGCATTTTGTAATTGTCTAAGTGACTCAAGTGTATTTCCTAATGATCCTTCATTGCATTTGCATTTTCATCCTCATGCATGTATGTCTTTGATTAATAAACTAAAGTTTTTAAATGATTTTTCAAAGTTCATGTTCTCATGCTTGAAGTTTTTGAAATATGAAAAACTTATTGTTTTAATCAATTACCTGGTTTTGTAATCGATTACATGCTTTCGTTTTAAATCTGGAAAAGCCATGAAGAACACATTAATCGATTACAGTGTTCTTGTAATCGATTACATAGTGTAAAATGAAAATCATGCATTGCTGCTTTAATCAATTACCATTAATTGTAATCAATTACATCAGCTATATCTGGAAAACATGTTTTAATCAATTACCATGGATCATAATCGATTACATAAGTCAATTAAAAAACTATGCTTTGCTGCTTTAATCGATTACATGTTGTTACAATCGATTATGATGTTCATAAATATTTTCCAGAAAGCTTAAGAACAGTTTAATTGATTAAATAGTGTATTAATCGATTACATTTGTTGAATTAATCGATTACACTTGCGATTTAATCGATTACGTTCTGTTAAAACTGGTTTTTTATAAATAGCTTATGAGTCTATTGTTTTGTAATGTTTTAGAAATCATTTCTACGAAATACCATATACTCACAAGGCTTTAGAGTATGAGAAAAAGTTCGTTCTGAGTGAATAACATTCTACTTCTAAACATTAGATTCACTATTGATTGTTGATGAAGTGTTGAGCAAGGTTTTACACAAGAGTCTTCAAGAAAGTTGTTCTCTATAATTCATGCATTCAAACTCTGTTTGATTGGTTGTATTCATCTCATTCATATGCTAAGGATCATGAGGTGATATCTTTCTTGAACTCTAGACTATGATAGCTTTTGTTTGTTTGTGTAGTTTTCTAAGAATAAATAGTTTCTTTAAAGCTGTTTCTGGAGAAGGGTTCTCTAGAGGGTAGAACTGAGTAGTGTTCTGAGGTTCTTGATCTTAAGAAATCTATAGGGTTTAGATTTTGATTCTTTGTCTAGGTTTGACAAGGGAGATCTGCTGTAATAGCTTGTAAAGAATAATTATTTGTTTTAGTGAAATATTGGTTGGAAGTCACTGGATGTAGCCTCCAAGGTTGTGAGGTGAACCAATATAGATTGTTGAGTTCTTTATTCTAATTATGTTAATATCTCATTGTTTGTTTTTGGGTAATCAAGAAATTATCAACAAGACTTATTTTTTTGGCATTACTTGAATTCCAAGGGTGATCTTGGTTGGAAGAAAAGTTCTGGTTTTAAAAAGGTTTTAAGTGATACGATCCAGATTACAAATTTCACAAATTGTTTTAAGTAAAATTTTAAATTCTTGGTATAAACTAGTTCACCCCCCTCTTAGTTTATTTGAAGAATGTTCATTGTATTTTCAATTGGTATCAAGAGCTGGTTCTTGAAAGTTATTCATGATCACTTTATTTTCAAAGAAAATGAATACAAATCAAATAACTTTTAGAGAGGGAGCTTCTCTCAATCGTCCATCAATGTTTGAGGGTGAGCATTTTAGCTTTTGAAAAAATCGTATGCAGATCTTTATTCAATCCAATGATCTTGGAGCTTGGAATGCCATTGAGAAAGATCCTTTAGTTCCAATGAAAATAGTTGATAACAAATTGATTCCCAAAGAATGAGATGAGATGTCAGATGCGGAAAAAAGAGTTGTCCAATATGATTTTAAAGCTAAAAACATGATTACATCTGCTTTGTCTTCTGATAAATTTTTTAGAACTGTGAGATGCAGAAATGCAAAAGAAATGTGGGAGATGTTGGAAGTAACTCATGAAGGAACATATGAAGTAAGGATATCAAGGAAGCATGCCTTGATTCATGAATATGAGATGTTCAAGATGAGCAATACTGAACACATATTTCAACTGCAAACAAGATTCACACATATTGTCAATCATCTTCTAGGTCTTGAAAAGACATTTGATGCTGAAGAATTGAACATCAAAATACTAAAGTGTCTAACAAGACCTTGGCAACCAAAAGTCACAACAATCAAGGAATCCAAAGACTTGTCCAAGATGCCCATGGCTGCACTGTTTGGTAAGCTACTTGAATAAGAACTTGAAATGTCACAACTAACCAATGCAGAAGATGCAAAAAAGAAACACAAAAGCATAGCCTTGAAAGCTGCATCCTCTAAAGTTGAGAAAGAAGAAGATTCAAGTGAAAAGGATGAAAATGGCAACATGAATCTAATTGTCAAAAAGTTCAGCAAATTCATGAGAAGGAACAAGAACAGAAAATTCACAAAGTTCACAAAGTTCAACAAGAAAAATGACAACAACAACAATACCTCTACCAACTTTACTTGCTTTGAATGATGAAAGCCTGAACACATTAAATCTGAATGTCAATATTCTTGAAGAAGTAACAAGGTGAGAGGTAGATAAAAAAGGAAGGAAAGACAAAGAAGACATACATTGCTTAGGAAGACAATGAATCAACTACTTCCGGATTAGCTAATGAAGATGAAGAAGAAGGTAATGTTTGTCTCACTTCAATAGTAAGTGAGGATGAAGAATTCTCTAGTGTTGAATCTGAGGTAAATTCTGAATATGATAATATAGTTGATGTTTTCCATGAAATGCATGATGAAACTCAAAAGCTAGCAAAGTCAAATAATAAGATGAAAGGAGATCTAAGATGGCACATCACCAAACTTGCAGAAATGCAAAGTGAACTTTGTAAATTGAAAGAAGAAAATGAAAAACTACTTTCAAGTTACAAGGCTAACGGGTGCACATGTACATCTTCATCTTCTAAGCTAGATAAATGAAAATTGTTACAAAAAGAGTTTGATGATTTCAAAAGAAGTCAAGGAGAAAAGTACATGTTACTACTATCTAAAAATAGTGATTTCATGATCTTTTGAGAAAACTTTATAAAGGAAGATGCAACTTAGCTGAAATGATAAGTGTGCAAAAATATGCTGGAGATACTTCTAGTTTGGGTTTCAAACAAGGTTCAAAATCATTTGGCAAAACCATATTTGTACCACCAAAATAGAAGAATCAAAGGAATTTCAATGATTCAAAGATCAATCAAAATACTTACTTTAGGAAATCATCAAAAGCTATAACTTGTAACTATTGCATGAAGAAAGGACATACATCTTTTAAATGCTATCCTAGAAAGTATTATGTGTCTAATGGAGAATGTATTTGGGTGCAAAAGAAGAAGAAACTAGCTAACCCCTATGGATCCAACCTCAATTGGGTACCTCTCCTTGTCACTTGATTTGAATTTTGTAGGTGTGTCTAAGAGTAAGATCATCAATATGGTATATTGATAGTAGCTGCTCTAGGCACATGACAGGTGACATATCCATGCTTACAAATGTCATACTAAGAGATGAAGGATTTGTCACTTACGGTGATAATAAAAAAGGGAAGATAATTGGAGAAGGAAACATAGGAGACAACCTTAAGACTATGATCATAAATGTCTTGTATGTTGATGGCTTGAAATATAATCTCCTAAGCATAAGCCAACTATGCGACAAAGGGTTCATAGTTTCCTTCAACAATAATTGCTGTTTGATTTGTGACAGTCAAAGTGGTGAAGTTATCCATGTTGGCAAAAGAAAGGGTAACATTTATGTTTTATCCATTGATCATGCATTCATACATAACACTAGCAGCCTTATAAGTAAAATTGATGAAACTTAGTTATGGCATGGAAGAGCTAGTCATATAAATATGCATCATATGAACAAGCTTGTAAGAAAGGACTTAGTAATAGGATTGCCTAAGCTTAAGTTTGAAAATGATAGAATATGTGAAACTTGTCAAAGAGGTAAACAAACAAAGAATTCTTTTCAAAGTAAAAATGTTGTTTCTACCTCTAGACCTCTTGAGTTGCTTCATATTAATTTATTTGGTCCTTCTAGAACTATGAGCTTGGGAGGTAATTTCTATGGGCTTGTTATTGTAGATGATTACTCAAGATATACATGGACTTTATTCATAAGATCCAAGAGTGATGCATTCACAGCATTTAGAAAATTGGCCAAGATAATTCAAAATGAAAAAGTTTGCAATATTGTTTCAATTAGAAGTGATCATGGTGGAGAATTCCAAAATGAACATTTTGAAAAGTTTTGTGAAGAATTTGGAATTAATCACATTTTTCAACTCCAAGAACACCCTAACAAAATGGTGTTGTGGAGAGGAAGAATAGATCACTTGAGATCACTTGAGGAAGGTACAAGAACACTTCTAAATGAAACAAACTTGCCTAAGCACTTTTGGGCAGATGTTGTAAGTACAATATGTTATACTTTGAATAGGATTCTCATAAGGCCTATTTTGAAGAAAACTCCTTATGAACTATACAAAGGAAGGAAACCAAACATATGTCATTTTAGAGCCTTTGGCTGCAAGTGTTTTGTGTTAAATAATGGTAAAGATTCTCTTGGCAAATTTGATTCTAATGCTGATGAAGCAATTTTCTTGGTTATTCTTTACAAAGTAAAGCTTATAGGATCTTTAATAAAAGAACATTATGTGTTGAGGAATCTATCCATGCTATATGTGATGAGACTAACCCTTCCAAGGAGAATATGGAGTGTGATATTGATACAGGACAAAATGAAGAAATTTTGCAACTTAATGACTTGAATGAAAAAGAAAAAGCTGAACCAAATGATGAGATGGAACAATTAACTTCTTTACAAAAGCACAAGGATTGGAGAACTACTAAAGATCTTTCCCTTGACAACAAAATTGGGGAAGTATCCAAGGGAGTTTCTACTAGATATTCTCTAAAAAATCTTTGTTGTGATATGGCTTTTGTTTCACAAATTGAACCAAAAAGTGTTGATCAAGCTCTGCTGGATGAACATTGATTAATAGTTATGCATGATGAATTGAATCAATTCAAAAGAAACCAAGAGTAGGAATTAGTTCCTAAACCATCTACTCATATTCCTATTGGCACAAAATGGGTTTTTCGAAACAAGCTGGATGAAAGTGACATCATAATAAGAAACAAGGCTAGATTGGTTGCTAAAGGATACAACCAAGAGGAAGACATTGATTATGATGAAACTTATGCTTATGTTGCTAGTTTAGAAGCCATTAGGTTATTACTTGCATATGCTTGCTTGATGAACTTTAAATTGTTTCAAATGGATGTTAAAAGTGCATTTTTGAATGGTTACATAGATGAAAAAATATATGTAGACCAGCCCCTGGATTTACTGATTACAAGCATCCTAACTATGTTTTCAAATTAAGAAAAACTTTATATGGTTTGAAACAAGCACCAAGATCTTGGTATGAGAGGTTAAGCAAATTTCTGCGTGAACAATCTTTCACAAGAGAACAGGTTGATAAAACATTGTTCATCAAGAGAAGAGAAAAATATATCTTGTTAGTTTAGATTTATGTGGATGACATTATATTTGGTTCAACTAATCAATCTATGTGCATAGAATTTTCTGTCTCAATGCAGAGTGAATTTGAGATGTCAATGATAGGGGAGCTTAGCTTCTTTCTAGGATTACAAGTCAAGCAAATGAAGAATGAAACTTTCCTTAGCCAAACCAAATATTGTCTGGAAATGATCAAGAAGTTTGAAATGGAAAGTTGCAAGAATACTGCAACACCAATGGCAACATCTACCTATCTTGATTCAGATAACAAAGGAAAAAGTGTTGATGAGTCCAAATATAGGGGAATGATTGGTTCTTTGCTATATTTAACTGCAAGTAGACCTGACATTATGTTAAGTGTATGCTTGTGTGCTAGATATCAAGAAAATCCCAAAGAATCTCATTTAACAACAGTCAAAAGAATCCTAAAGTATCTCAAGTCTCTACACCAAAAGTATGACTGTGGTATCCAAAAGGTACAACTATCAATTTAATTGGATGTTCTGATTCTAACTTTGCAAGGTGCAAATTGGATAGAAAGAATACTAGTGGTACATATCACTTGTTAGGAAGCTCTTTGATCTCTTGGCACTGTAAGAAGCAACCATGTGTTGCCTTATCTACTGCTGAAGCTGAATATATTTATGTTGGAAGCTGCTGTGCACAAAGTCTTTGGTTGAAGCAACAACTTTAAGACTTTGGTGTTGAGATACAGAAGATTCCCTTGCTATGTGATAACACAAGTGCAATCAACATATCCAAAAATTCTATTATGCACTCAAGGACAAAGCACATTGAAATAAGACATCACTTCATCAGAAAATCATATCCAAAAGGGTAACATCAAAATTGAATTTGTTGATACCAACAATCAATTAGCTGATATTTTTAACAAAACCCTTGGATAGAGATAGATTCTTCACTCTTAGAAACATACTAGGAATTCTAGATGAATCTAGTGTGTGCTAGCATGCTGTTTATATGCACATTTACATGAAATCATATCATTAATTGGCCATTCACCTCAAATATATGTAAATTCGAAATTGCTGAATATATACTGTTCATGCTAATAAATTCATTGTAATAATCGATTACACCTCGAGATAATCGATTAAATGGACTTCAAAAGCTTTTTAGAGTGAATTTTGTACTTATGTAATCGATTACAGAAGCGAAATAATTGATTATTTTTCTTTCAAAATTATTTCAAAAGCCAAAGTTCACTGGGATAATCGATTACGCCTCAAATTAATCGATTACACAAGCTTAAAAATCTTTTAAGAAATCACATTTCACTGGATTAATCGATTACCACGTATTGTAATCGATTACACTTCATTTTCATGAAATGAATCTCACTGGTTTAATCGATTACACCTCGTGTTAATCGATTACATCCCCTTGCAGAACTAATTTTGTTTACGAATTAATCGATTACAGAAGCTCGTAATCGATTATTCATGGAGTTACTGCAAAATTTGATAGAATTTTTTGAAAATTGTAACTGTTCAACTACCACTAAATTCAAAATTTGAAACTTCTGAGCTTTTATGATAGTGGGTTATTCAAAATGACAGTTATACTTTCAAATTTCAAACTTTGGAGCCTAAAATATCTATAAATACAGCTTTTGGTGAAAGGGAAAATAACATCATTCTATTTTTCATTCTTTAAGTCTAGTTGTGCTTTCTATCTTCTTTTTGAGTCTAGATACTCTGCCATTTAGTGTCTACCTTTGTTTTCACCATGTCCACATCTAAGAGGATTAAAACTTCTAAGAGAAAAGCTGCTGAAACCTCTAACCCTGCAGTTACTAGGTTAGATCATTGGTTTCCTGCTGAGCGTGACAAAATGACTTACCTATAGTTTAATGCTACTAAGATAAAAAGCTGAAGACTCTGCTCCATCATCCTACAACCCTTCTGAATCACTCATGATTCAAAAGATGGATGCTATACTATCTCTACATCATGAGCACAGGGCTGAGACAAATTCATCTATGGAAGAGATGAAATTTAGATTAGAAAACATTAAGGCTAGGCTTGTAATTGATGATTCTGAAATCTTTTATGATTGCTATGTTTTCTGTCTATTTGTTGTGTTCTATTGTTTAATATGATTTCTATTTCTCTCATTTAATGTAATGCATCCTTTGAATTAATGAATGCTCTATTTCTCACCTCTTAATATTCTCTCTATAAGTATTTGTTTTGTCTTTGATAAGCCAAATAGGGGGAGAAATAATTGTTGTTATTAGTAATAATGATAGGGGGAGAAATGCAATAATGAAACGTCTGCCCAAGTGAGGGGGAGCACTTATGAGGAATGAATTGTGCTTATGCTTGTTCTTGCAAAAAGATGACTTTAATTTAAGGCTATCAAGTAAAATTTTCCTATCCTTCTTCCCTCAAATGCAATCAAAAGATAGACAATTAAACAATTGATATTTGGCATGCTCAAAGCCAAAAGGGGGAGATTGTTGGATTTAAAGGAAGCTGGAAGAAGATTGAAGCAAGGATAGCTTAAAGTTTTAGCTTTTTACATGCCTAATCATTTTGATGGCATTTTTTAATTGTCTAAGTTGCTCAAGTGTATTTCCTTATGATCCTTCATTACATTTTCATTCTCATCCTCATGCA
>PYAF01005927.1:3477-15293 GCA_007407185.1 Glycine tomentella
TCAACATGACCAAAGGCTAAAGAACCATGGGAAGCTTTGAAGAATTAATTTGATTAAATGTAAAAGGGAGTTATGATCTGATAATCCAAGTGTGCATTTCATGTCATTCATTATTCATTCATCTAGGATCATTAGATTACATGAATTGATCAAAGGCAGCACAGAAAAGGTTAAGAATTTTAGGAAAAACCAAGTTTTATTGAAGTAATCAATTACATACTGATTGGAATCGATTATTTTGTGCTTCGTGCCTTTTGAAAAACAAATCAAGAACGGCAATCGATTACAGATTGGATTAATCGATTACATAGGCTAAAATATGAAAAATGCATCATTCGGTCTTAATCGATTACAACATTTGGTAATCGATTACAAGCCTGCCTTGAAAAAGCCTAACCTACTGGAGTAATCGATTACACATCGGTTTAATCGATTACATAGTTCAAATCAAAAAATAGGGTCACTCTGGCTTAATCGATTACAACAATTGGTAATCGATTACATAGTACATTTTAGAGAAACAGGTCACTCTGGCTTAATCGATTACGTATAGGAATAATCGATTATTTAGTTCATAGCCAAAATCCAGAAAGCCTCAGGAACATTTTAATCGATTACATCTTGAATTAATCGATTACAAATGGTAAATAATCGATTATAGGAGCATGTTTAATCGATTATTATCAGTTAAAATTCTGTTATAAAAGGGACCTCTCAGACTGAGGTTCATGGCTTTCACAATTATTGAGTTTTACGAATCCTAAGACATTCATACACATTCTGAGCTTTCATTAGTGAGTTTTTCTCTGTTCTAAACACATTGACTTCACCAAATCCATATGGGTTGTTGAATCAAGAAAGTGAAGTCTCATCATTCATTCAAGGCATAAGGAAAGGTTTGCATATGTTTGAGTGATCAGTCAATCAACCTGAGTTTCATTCACTCTGCATTCATTCTTGGATTATCAGGTGATATCTTTCCTTGTCCTTTGTTGGTGTAAACTGTTCTTTGAATTCTTTTAAGTTTTTGTCTATTGTAAAATGGGTTTCTTGCAAGTGTAGAGATAGTGTTTCTCTAGCTTTTGCTGAGTAGTGTTCTTGGCAAGGGGTTTGGTCTCTAAGAGTCTAATAGGGTTTTAGACTTCTGAACTTTATCTAGGGTTGATAAAGAGAGACTTGTATAATTGCTTGTAAGGATATTTTGAGGTGAACCAGTATAAATCATTTGTCTTGGTTTATCTTTAACATTCTTGGTTATTCTTGAAATTAATTCTGTTGTGTGAATTTATCTTGGTGGTGTTCCAAGTCTTGGGTTGATCATTGGATAAAGATTGTTCAAGTGTTTTTGTGATAAAGATCCAAAGGGCAATGAACTCTGATTTTTTTTTTGAAAACTCTGTTTTTCATTGAGAAAATTTTATTTTACCAAGACTAACCAATTCACCCCCCCTCTTGGTTAAGTGTGAAGTGTTCCTTATTTTCCACAAAACTCCCCACACGGGGTGAGATACACATCTCAGTAAGCTCAGGGTCCATGGAGGAATCTCCCCCACCCTGGCCCACTTCCCATGAAACATACATCAGGCAATCACAAACAAATGGCCCACTAGCCCGGCCCTCTGGCCCTCATAACAATATATTACACATCCAAACATGGCGGAGCTACCTCAATGACTAAATCAGTGTGAGACTGGAAACTCACACCTGTGCCATCCCATTGGGTGCTAACCCTTCGCATGGATGCACATATATGGTACCTCCGAGAATAAAAGGAGCTACCTCAACTTCTATCCCCATGGTCCGTGGGAACCAATTCCCTGGGAGCTACCTCAACCATGAGCCAACCATACTAGGAGGAAACCATCAACTCCTAGGGAGATCCATATCTATCTATTGGCCAATAGATCTATCACAATCATATCACATAATAAGCACAGATGCACACACATATCATTATGAGGATGCAACAACCAAATGCATGCATCATGAATATGACCACCACTCCCCCGGAGTGTGGTGTGGCACACAAGATGGGAAATCATCCCCAGGGACACTGAACTTACTTGGCAAGGTCTCACTCTGCGATACTGTCCCTGTGTTGCGAAAACCGCACACTACGACAAGTGCACCGATCGTTTCAAGTAATAAAATAGGTAAGTGAGTATCGTTCTCCACAGGGATTGGGGTGGAATTCACAATAATAATAATTCTAAGTAATTGGAAGGAACAAGAAAAGAAATTATTTTCAAGAATTTGATTGGAGTGTTGAATGTTTGAAATTAAAAATAGAATATAAATGCAGTAAATAAATCAAAGTGTTACCAATTGAAGAATAATTGTGGTCAGGCACAATCCTTTTTGATTCCCACCTCTTTCACTTAACTGGTTTATCAAGTTTGCCCACTCAAATACTATATCTTTCCTAGTTTAGTAAACCCTAATTCCTTAGCAGTTTAACCCTTTGACAACAATCCTAATTTCTTAGCGACTCCTATCAAGCTTGTAAAAGAATCTAGCATATGGTTTGCCTATTTATGATTACTCAGAGAATAAATCTTTTCTAACTTAGTTAATCCCTAATCCCTTAGTGAATTAACCCTTTAACCTGAATCGAAAACCTAATTCCTTAGTGAAATCTATCAAGTTAAGCATTTAAAGACTATATTATAAGTTCTGCAGTCACGCATCCCTATCCCTAGGTAATGAACAACTGTTACTTTACTAAGGTCAGAAATTAGAACCCCAACGTCCCCATTGGGAATCCTAACCCTCAATATCTAAATAGAATGGCCAATTCTAGATAAGAATAAAACAGTGAAGAACAGAGTAAAATAAAGCAATCAAGAAATTTTCATTCAATACCAGTTAAGTTACAGAGGAGTTTACATCAGTTCATGGCCTTCCCACAATACAAGATTTAGCCTGCCATAGGCCTCAAGAACATCAAAGCTGTTGAATAATACATAATTCTGCTGAAACCCTAGCCTTGATTCTTGAATTCCAGATGTTTAGAAGGATGGAATATGGTTGATAGGTGGTCTCCCAGTGTATATCTTCAGTTCCCAGAGCCTTGTATTTATAGAATGATTTAATTACAGTAATAAAGCCTAAAACAGTGCCAAATTTTGAAATAGATAAATTAATTAAGGAAACAGAATCTTTGTGGCGCGATCCGTGTGGATTCCCGCACTAATCGTGCGGCATGTTCGTATGGATGGCGCTGATCGCGTGATACTCCACGCTGGTAGCGTGGAGTCTTCGAGTTGAATGGCCTGATGCTGGACTTCTGGGGCTGATGGCGCGGCCTTGGCGCTTTCTGTGCGGTGGCTTCGAATGATCGGCGCTAACCGTGTGGCAATGGCGTGACTGGCGCGACTTCTTCGAGTTGAGAGGCTGGCCTTCTAGCATCTGGCGATACTCTCGCGAGGTTCCACGCTGATCACGCAGCTTGTTCAAATCTGATGCTTGTTGATTTGTATATGGCGCGACTTGTGCGGGATCTGGCGTGATCCGCGCGAGACCTTGAATCTTGTTTTCTTCCTTCTTTTGCTTTGAACTTCCTCTTTTTAACCTGAAATTGCACATATGGTAGTGAAATGAGATTAAATCAAACTTAATAATAAACTATCCTATTCTAATCTATTTTCTTAATCATTTAACTAAATTATAACCTAAAACTATCCTAAAACTGAGATGTGTTTGCAACACATCAAACAATTCCCAGATTTGAAAGTTGCTATCCCCAGCAACAGAAAGAATTCAAGACTAAGCAAGAATCAATAATAAAACACAAACCACAAGTCACAATCCTAGAATCATCATGTTGTGTATGATCAAATTCAGATCAAAGCTTTCCATGGTACTTTCAATGCTGTCAATTAATGAGAGCAACTTGAGTATTCCTCACAGAATTGTGTTTAATCACTCATTCACTCAAGTATCTCAGACTATGATTGCTCTCTTACTCAACAAAGTCACAGCACTACCATAAGCTTGAAAATATTCTCAACAGCTGCAAACACGACTTGATCAAAAGGTCTTTCAGGCTTGTAACGTGGCTGGGCTAAAGGTAGGAAATTCTTTGGATAAGTTGCTTGAAAGAGGCTAAATCTAGTCCCTTAAGTCCAATCCTTGTGGTCTTCCATGCTATTTGTCATTCTTTTTTCAAAACCTGGTACTTTATTCAACCATTTATTCAAAATAAAACAGAACAATAAACTTCTTTTTGATTTTGGATTTTTTTTAAAGCAATCAAAATTAGAGTAACATAAACAATTTTAAAACAATTACTGCAGCTTCTCAAATCTCCAGGACTTATTGTTTTCCAACTTGCATCATGCTTGTTTATTCTTGTCCTTCACAACCAATTGGATTCACTTGTGTTCCTTCAAAACTTGATGGATAATTCCCTGTTTTTCTGTGTCATGGACTTATATCAGACCTTTTCTAGCCTCAGGGGTTAGTCAATTGTATGTGGCTTTGATTTGGGTCATTTGAAATGAAAGGCTCAGGCTCAAATGAGGTGCAAATGGAAAATAATTGATTGGTGAGTCAATTTGGCCCTGGTTTTTAGAAGAAAAATCTGCCTTAATCATATCAAGTCACACCTGCATCCAGAGAAACAATTCAAATTCTAGAGTACAATGAAATTGGAGTTTCTCGGAAGAAATTTTACTGTTATTTGGCTCAAATCCTTACAGGTGTTAGAACTCAAGTCAATCTCAGCTGACTGCATTTCAAGCATCATTTCAACTTCAACATGCATTTCTCATACCAACAATCAAATTCCATTCATGCATCATGCAGTTCATGTTATGTCTCATTTCATCAAGCTTTTATCAGAGAAATCCTATCCATCACTGTGTCCATTCAATTTTTATCTTGAAAAATTTGATGTGCTGCTTATTTATTTTTGAAAAATTCTGTTAGACGTCATTTGTTCCTTGACTGTGATTTGCGAAATAATGCGTATACACGACCATTCCCATATTTATATGTTGCTGTCCCCAGCAACCACAAATAAGGTCACAACGCTTTGGAAAAATTTGAGCATTATTTAGAAAATCGCATTCAACTCAAACATTGATCTAAACAGCTTTTATTGGCAAAGTATAAATCAGAACTGTACTATATATATATAGATGCAGTAGTATAAGTGTGCAGAATGTATGAAAATGTAAAAGTGCAGAATCCAAAATAAACATAAAACCAGAAAACAAAAATAAACACAGAAAATAAAAATATGTCCTGATCACTCCTGTCCCTCTCTCCTCTCTACAATGACTGCAACATCTGTGGATGTAGGCTCTTGAGTAGATGGCTCTGTAGCTGCTGCATCTAAGGGTTGAGGAATGTCTGAAGTAGGTGCAACTGGTGGTGGGACTGGAGTCTGGTACTCGGAGGCGGGAATGCCAAGATGACTACATATGGCTTCTAGCATGGTGGTCTGCTGAGCAAGTTGGGTCCTAACGAACTCCTGGAAGGCCAAATAGGTGGGGGAATCTGTGTAGAGTGGCTCATGTCCAGGGGTGGTGGAAGAAGATGGAGCTGAAACTTGTGGTGCTTCTGCTGGTGGTGTTGGTATCTCTACTGGCTGAGGATCTTCTGGAGCTGGCATGTCTCTGGGGCTGCGGGCTGCGAGCTGCTCAGGTTTTAGGTTGGAAGCTCGGAGAACCTGCTCATCAGCTGCGGTCGCCATGGCGTCCAAATAGGTCTTATGAGTCATCAGTGGTGAGATCGGGACGTCCATGGGTTCCTCGTCATCAATGTACACACCCGCATGTCGGCATAAATGTAGAATAAGGGAGGAGTGCGCCAGCCAGAACTTGCTGCTAGCGTCATGTATCATGTGAAGAATCCTGTTAGGAAGGATGTTAGAGATAAGGAGGTTACCATCACCTCGAAGGGTATAAAGCAGGATGGCCCTCTCGACATTCACATCAGTCATATTAGTAGAAGGTATGACTGTGTGATTCACGAACTGATGCCAGAAAGCTGCATCTCCCACCAGGTCGGGCTTCCGCAACTTCTCTGGTATATAATCTAGCCCAAATTTGGGCTTCTAAGCTGTATAGAGGCCAGTGATGGCCCTGCGGATGGTGGTGGCTAACTGGGGAACGTCATCCCTGTACATCTTTGTCAGGGCATCAGGCTACATCCTCAGGAAGAGCTGGAGGAAGTCGTATTCCTCAAACTGATCATAATGGGTGTCCAATAGCTGCTCTATGGCTTTCTCATCAAAAGACACCTGTACACCTCTGACCCAAGACATCCTGGTCCTCCATACTATATCTGGATCAGCATTAGCCAAAAATTCTTTCAAAATCATGCTGGAACTGGGCTCTGGAAAGGTGACAAGGCGCTGCCACTGACGTCTAAGGATAACTTCTAGAACTGGATTCCCCTCAGGTAGTGTCTCCCACAGAATCTTCTTCTCCTGAATTATTTTCTTCTGGAGGTACCAGGTATCAAATTTTTCTTGGCATTCGGGCGATCTGAATCTACCCTCATCATAATCCGCAATTCGAGCCCTCTTGCTACCACCTGCTCCTGTGGTCTTCTTTTTAGCCTTAGCTACTTGTTTTCCCTGTAACTCAGAACAAAACCAGATATAGATGCATAATTCAATAAGATTAATTCCCATATTTAATATATTGAGTACCCCAAACCTCACCCTCAAGACAATGCAATAGTATCAATTCAGAATAGAATTTAATTGCTGCATCAATATTATTTTCAAGCAATTGAAATTTCAGCACCCAATGACCAATGGATCAATTATATTGTCAACAAAAAGCACAGTCCAATTGGTTCAATTTAGTTTATTTATAAGCAAAATATGGGTCTACCATTCCCAGATTTGAGTGTCTTGCTTACACCTAACCAAGTATCATTCCATCATTTTATTCACACACCACTTCAAAATTATCACTAGGACCAATAAACAATATGCACTATGTAATAGAGAAATGAATGACCTCATCTGGATTCCTAGATTTAATCCAATGAGTGTTCTTAATTCACAAGCTCAGTCAAACACACACACACACACACATATATATATATATGCTTGATTTACCAAAATCCAATCATTTATGGTATTATTCTCACATTCCTGCCATAATAACACAGATCAGGCATTTTCACCCTAAGCATTTTGATTATTTGCAAATTCAGCCAAACATAGGTGTTAAAACAATTTATATTCATACCCTGAGACTAGCCCTAACAATTCCCAGATTTTGGGTCTTTACATGTTCAAGGCCAATTAATTCGAGTCAAGAATAACTTAGCAGAACAAGAACAAGCTAGATCATGATTTTGGTTTTGCAAAATGAAAACAGTTATGGACACATGCCTGATACCTTCATCAACCAGTAAAACCAAGATTTCTTTCTATTTTAAGATTTAAGGTGGACCCTGCAATTGGTTGCAATTGTGTTCTACACTTCCAGTTTTAATTGTCAATTCATCAGGCACCATATAAGTACAATTTAGGGACGACAAAGTCATACATGTATATCTAAAATCAAGCCAATACATTTAGGCCTTATGCACATTATGACATTGAATTTATTGAAGGAACTAAATGCATATGCCAAGAATTAATCAGGATTTGACCACATTTCAATCTAATTTCTCATTCAGGCATTTTCACAAACATCTAATGGGCATATAATCAAGTCAACAAACTACGACCATTTTAATCATATCACATTCCCAATTGAACAAAATCAAGAGCAAGGAAACAAAAGACCACAGCAGTAGGTTTTCTACCCTAAGGTTCCCCAAGCATTTTATCGAAATGAATGTGGAGACATCAAGCAGTGAGTATTGGGTTCCTATTGTTTGTGGCTATACCATATTACAAAGCACTTAAGGTTCCGAAATTTACCTTGTCTCCAGCCATTGTATCAACCTTAGTCCCTAATGATTCAAGCTTTTGAAGAGAATTAAGTGTAGGGCAAAAAATGTGAGAATGAATGTGTAGAGAGAAAGAGAACGTGAGTGAGAGAAGTGAATGTGCGTTTGGGTATGCTTATATGGTGTTAAAGGTAAGGGAGAGTGGCAAATGGTGATTGCTGGGGTTAGGGCGAAAAGAGTGGAGCAGTTTTGGGGAGTGAGGAGAGTGAGGCACGAAGAGGAATCTTAAAATAAAAACAGTTTCCGCGACGCCGCGCGGTTAGCGCGGAAGCTGGCGTGAATCGCGCCATTAAGAACTGGAAAGGCTTTTGGTTCGTTTTATCCGCGCGATTCACGCGGGATATCACGCGATCCGCGTGATTTGGCCTTGAAAGGACCCTCAGCTTCGAATATCTCGTGCTACTCGCGCCACAATTCACGTGATTAGCATGCAACTTTCAAAATTAACAGCCAGGGTCGGCGCTGATCGCGCCACTACTCACGCTATTTGCGTGATTTAATGCAGAAATAGGTCTATGGCTCGAGCAACTCGCGCTACCTGCACGGGATTCACGCTATTCGCGTGGACAAGTCGTGGCCTTGGCGCTGGTAGCGCCATTCTTTGCACGATTAGCGCCAGTTTATGCAGATTAAGTGGCCTGGCTCGAGCATGTCACGCGGTTCGCGTGACTTCTCACGCTTTTAGCGTGGATGGATCGAATGCTTGACGCGATTAGCACCTCACGTGGCGCGAGTCGCGCCATGCTTCTGAACAGCTTTTTAATTTTTCTTGCCTTTTTCTTTTATTAACTAACATCCTATTAAATTAACTATAATTGAAACAATGCATGGTGATAAGAATGATCCTAGGCTGTCAAAATTTAAAATGCCTAATTCTAGATGCATGATCCTAAAGTGGCTACTAAGAAATGTTCATAAAAAAAAATTTACTGCTAGTAATCTTAAATAAAACCTAAGCATTATGTACATTACCAGTGGCTCGTTTAACGTCTTAAGCTAGACGCTTGTTCCTTTTCAATCCTCAGTGGCTTTGAGTGGAACAGAACTTGAATTTCTGTCCACATCTCCTCCAAAATAATGTTTTAAGCGATAGTCGTTTACCTTAAAAGCTCTGTCACTATCCAAAGGTGAGATTGCCACTGTGCCATAAGGATACACCTCTCGTACAAGGAATGGTCCAGACCAACGTGATTTCAACTTACCTGGAAAGAGTCGTAGGCGAGAATTATAGAGCATCACTTGTTGGCCAGGAATAAACTCCTTTGGACGAATTTGGTTGTCATGCCACTTCTTTGTTTTCTCTTTGTAGATTCTGGCATTCTCATAGGCAGCTAACCTGAACTCATCTAATTCATTTAACTGGAGCAACCTCTTTTCATTAGCTTTTGTTAGTTCAAAATTTAAAAACTTAGTTGCCCAAATTGCTTTGTGTTCAAGTTCAATAGGGAGATGGCAAGCCTTACCATAGACAAGCTGAAAAGGAGACATACCTATTGGAGTCTTAAATGCAGTCCTGTATGCCCACAAAGCATCATCTAGCTTTTTAGCCCAGTCTTTTCTTGATGTTCCAACTGTTTTCTCAAGTATTCGCTTCAATTCTCGGTTGGAAATCTCTACCTGGTCACTTGTTTGAGGGTGATATGGGGTTGCCACTTTATGCTTGACTCCATATTTGGCTAACAAGCTGTCAAATTGCTTGTTGCAAAAGTGAGTTCCTCCATCACTTATGATCGCTCTTGGCACTCCAAATCTAGTGAATATTTTCTTCCTTAGGAAGGAGACTACCACCTTGGCATCATTGGTGGGTAAAGCAGCTGCCTCAACCCACTTGGAAACATAATCTACAGCAACCAAGATGTATTGGTTGGAGAATAATTTAGGGAAAGGCCCCATGAAATCAATGCCCCATACATCGAACAGCTCAACTTCTTGGATGTTGTTCAGTGGCATCTCATCTCTACGAGATACATTACTGTCCTTTGACAGCTATCACACTGCATCACAAAGTTTTTAGCATCCTTGAATAATGTTGGCCAGTAATAGCCACATTGCAGCACTTTGTGTGCAGTCCTGTTTGCTCCAAAATGTCCGCCATAATTAGAGGAATGACAGTGCCACAGGATATCCGGCACGTCGCTTTCAGCTACACATCTGCGGATAACATTGTCAGTGCATTGAAAATACAAGTAAGGGTTATCCCATAAATACTTTCGTGAATCGTGCAAGAACTTCTTGCGCTGCTGCCAATTGAAATCTTCAGGCATAATCCCAGCAGCTTTGTAATTGGCCATGCTAGCAAACCATGGGCTGAGTTGCACAGCAAGCACTTGCTCATCAGGGAAAGATTCATCGATTTCCATCTCTGGTCCATCTTGCAAGTCTTTCTCCTGAATCCTAGACAAGTGGTCTGCAACCTTGTTTTCAACTCCAGCCTTGTCTCTTATTTCCAGATCAAATTCGTGCAACAATAACATCCAACGCAGCAAGCGTGGTTTTGCATCTTGCTTGTGCAGCAGAAATTTAAGAGCTGCATGGTCAGTATAAACAATTACTTTTGACCCTACTAATTATGATCTAAACTTATCAAGGGCATAAACAACAGCTAGCATCTCTTTTTCAGTTGTGGCATAATTTACTTGTGTCTCATTTAGGATTTTACTAGCATAATATATAACATGCAACCGTTTTTCTTTCCGTTGTCCTAAAACTGCACCTACTGCATAATCACTAGCATCACACATCAATTCAAAAGGCAAACTCCAATCTGGAGCAATCAAAACAGGTGCAGTGGTGAGTTTTTGTTTCAAGGTGTTGAATGCTTCAAGACAAGCATCATCAAATGTGAACTCAGTGTCTTTCTCCAGCAATTGGCTTAATGGCTTTGAGATCTTAGAGAAATCCTTGATGAATCTTCGGTAAAAATCTGCATGGCCTAAGAAGCTGCGAACACCACTCACATTAATAGGAGGAGGTAATTTCTCAATTAATAACAGTTTAGCTCTATCTACCTCTATTC
Organism: Glycine tomentella; assembly: GCA_007407185.1. Lineage (NCBI taxonomy): Eukaryota > Viridiplantae > Streptophyta > Magnoliopsida > Fabales > Fabaceae > Glycine > Glycine tomentella. Next base: position 14,417 of record PYAF01005927.1, read on the forward strand.
CCATTTCAGATATTTTGTGGCCTAGCACTATGCCTTCCCTTACCATGAAATAGCATTTTTCCCAGTTTAATACTAAATTAGTCTCTTGACATCTTTTTAGAACTTTAGCTAAGTTAGCTAAGCAAGAATTAAAACAAGGGCCAAAAACAGAAAAATAATCCATAAATACCTCAAGCCCTCTTTCTACCATGTCAGAGAAAATTGAAAGCATGCATCTCTGGAAGGTTGCAGGTGCATTGCACAACCCAAATGGCATTCTCCTGTACGCAAACACCCCAAATGGACATGTAAAGGCTGTCTTCTCTTGATCCTCCGGCGCTACTGGGATTTGGTTATACCCAGAGTATCCGTCAAGGAAACAGTAATAATCATGACCAGCCAAGCGTTCAAGCATTTAGTCCATGAAAGGGAATGGAAAATGGTCTTTTCGAGTTGCATCGTTAAGCCTTCGGTAATCAACACACATTCTCCAGCCTGTGATAGTTCTTGAGGGGATCAAGTCATTGTTGTCATTTTGGATGACCGTCATACCCCCTTTCTTCGGAACGGTTTGAACTGGACTTACCCAAGTTGTGTCTGAAATTGGATATATCATACCTGCATCCAAAAGCTTAACAATCTCTTTTCTTACCACTTCTTTCATTGTGGGATTGAGCCTTCTTTGTGGCTGTCTTACAAGTTTAACATCAGTTTCCATTAGAATTTTATGAGTACAAAAGGAGGGATTTATACCTTTCAAGTCTGAAATAGACCAGCCTATGGCTGACTTGTGCTCCTTAAGTACTTTGAGCAGTTTTTCTTCCTCAAACCATTCCAGCCCTCTGTTAATGATGACTGGATAAGTTTCATTCTCACCTAGGAAGACGTACTTCAGATG
>PYAF01005927.1:25998-42836 GCA_007407185.1 Glycine tomentella
TTTATGTTGTTGTATAAGTTATGTACCTCCTGATTATCTTTGTTGTGAGTTATATGTAATTGCCTATGTTTAGCGTATTTTATGTGAGGTTTTATCTGGATCAATAAGGGCATGTGTATGATGTTGTGCTTGATGTGTTATTTCCGTACATAATGTAATCAAGAAAAATCGATTCTTGGTTTCCGCACCGTTATATATGACGCGCCTAGCGCGATTCTGATATGTTTAAGGATAACGCACCGGGTGCACACGGGGTGTTACACCCAAGCCACTGATGAGGACCTACAACTCATGTATGGTCTCATCAATTCCATTCCAATGAACTGGGTACTCATTTTCCAGGAAATTATGATGAAATCCAAAAGGCTTGTTAACTATCCCATTCCCTTACCCTGTCCTAGTCACAAGATTCATTGATCATTTTGGCGTTGATGTGTCAAATGGTGGACAACACCAACTCCTCCAACAGCCTCATTCAAGAGAAGCATCTGTCCAAGCTTGGACTGCACAAGACCCCTGATGGATGGGTGATGGGAGGACAACCTCCACAGATGCCTCAGTAACAGGTACAATTTGTTGCTGATAGTGAAGACTTGGCTGGTTCTGCAATCTGAGCAGCCACTTCACTCTTAATTTGAGTCTCTTATCCTGGCCAAGATGGATGGGCTTCTGCAGATGCACCATGGTTTCAAAGAAGAAGTTCAAGGCTCATTTAGGGAGATCAATGAGAGGCTTGATGACATAGAGACTACCCTAAGGATGGATGAGGAATCAATAGAATTTTAGTCTTAGTTATTTCTATTTTTAATGTACTCTGTTTTTCTTTCTTTGTTAAGCTTTATTATGTACTCCTCCATCTCATATAAATTCAATGTTATGTTCCTGTTCATTGTTTATCCATTGTGCCTTCATATTTTTGCCTTTAAAAAGCCAAATAGGGGGAGAATAATTGAAAATCAACATGCTCTGCATCATACTCTGTTTGCCCCTGTTTTTCGTGCACTTTTTGAACTGAAATTTCAGCTGCATAATCTGGAAAAGTGAGGGGGAGTTAAGTGCTTAAATTGATTGTAATAAACAAATATATGTTAGGAATGAATGCTAAGTTAAAAACAGATGCCTTTAACACTTGTTCTTGCAAAGGATTTTGAATTTTTCAGGAGCTAAGCAAGTGCAGAAAAATGGTATAAAGTCTCTCCATTTAATCACAAGACCCATTGCTTTTCAATTTTAAATTTGGCATGTTTAAAGCCAAAAAGGGGGAGATTGTTGATTTGAGGGGGAGCTACTTGAAGATTGATGCAACTTGAAGACTTAGAAGTGTTTTGACTTTCAACATGCTTGAAGGCTTGAAGATGAAGATTGTGATTAAATGTAAAAGGAAAGAAAGCTTTCTGTTGATCCAAGTCCTTGCATGCATACCATTCATATTCAGTTAAGCATTACATCACAAAGGCTTTAAGTAATTGTTTTTGGAACTTAAAAGAAGCTAAGTGTTTTGGAAAAATAGGCTTAAGTTGGTTTAATCGATTAATACACACAAAGAATCGATTATATTGTTCTTCAAGCTTTCTGGAAAATTATCATAAACAATTTAATCGATTACATCATCAGATTAATCGATTATTTCAAACTTAGTATACATATGATCTGGCTGAGTGACTGGATTAATCGATTACCATTGATCCGTAATCGATTACATGCCTATTTAGAAAAAGTGGTCACACTGCCTTAATCGATTACCACTTATCGTAATCGATTACTTAGTTCATTTCATGTTTTGCACTTAGTCTGTCTTAATCGATTACCATTTGTTGTAATCGATTACATTACTCAAACATGACTTTTTACTTAGTCTGCTTTAATCGATTATCGATTATTGTAATCGATTACTCAGTGCAAACTGATTTTAGAGGACTTCTGGAGTAATCGATTACACGTCGGGATAATCGATTAAATGACTCGTTGCTGTAACTCAGATCTTGCTATGAACGATTTAATCAATTACAGGAGCGTGTGTAATCGATTACATATGCTAAACAATTGATTATTGGAGCGCTTTTAATCGATTAATTCAGTTACAGAATTTAGTATAAATTGAACCCATGCCTTTTCTGATGAATAGAGCGAAGTAGAACTTGAATTTTCGAACACTAAGCATTCTAAAAGCTTTCTAAGCATTCACAAAGGCTTTCTTCTGGGTTCTCAAGCTCTAGCTTCCATTGATTCTCATATGGGTCTTTAGGATTTAGTGAAGCAAGACAATTCTTCACAAAGTTTAAGGAAAAGTTGTTCTATATATTGTTTCTGCGTTCAACCTGGTATTTTCATTCTTATGCATATCATTCTTGGATCATCAGGTGAATTCTTTCCTTACTCTTTGTGGTTGTAAACTTTCTGATTGAATCTTTGTATTTGAAGTTCTATTGTAAGTGGGTTTTCTTGCAAGGTTAGAGATAATGTTTCTCTAAAGACAGCTGAGTAGTGTTCTCAGTGTGGGTTTTGGCTTCTAAGGGTCTAATAGTATTTTAGACTTCTGAACTTTATCTAGGGTTGATAAAGATAAGTTTGTAATTGTCTTGTAAGAATATTATTTGCAATAGTGGAACTCTACTCTAGTGTTGAGTAGAAGAAAACTGGATGTAGCTTCATAGTGTTTGAAGTGAACCAGTATAATTCTTGTGTGTTCATTTATATTCTGCATATTTGATTGTTTTCTTTGTGAATTCAGTTTTATATCTTGTTTCTTGAAGCATTACAAGTTTTGGGTTGATCTTGGATAAAGGTTCTTAGTTGTATTTGTGATAAAGATCCAGAAAGGGCAAAAACTTTGATTTTGATTATGCAAAAAGTTTTAAATTACCAAGACTAACCAATTCACCCCTCCCCCCCGTCTTGGTTAAGTGTGAAGTGTTCCCATATTTTACAGTTTGTGTATTTGCCAGTTATGCCTCTATCTTCTGATCTGTCCCTTCTTCTATCGGTATCATAATTTCTGTGTTGGTCTTTTTAGTGTCTTCTGGTCTCGCTCTTGCTGGGTGATTGTCAGACCTCTTTATGAACTAGGCTAGATACCCAACCTACTTGAGCTCTTCTATTTTTTCTTTTAGAGCCCAAAAATCTTATGTCTTGTGACCATAATTGCAATGGTATAAGTAGTATTTGGTTTTGTCTAACCCCGGTCTGGGAGGAAGTGGTAGAGGTAGCTTTTTGGGTACCTCTTTGTTGAAAGCCTCCTCAAGAATAGTGGTGTGATTGGCCGTCAAGGGTGTGTAACGCTCATACCGTGGTCCCTTTGAGAGAGATTGGCACTTGTGCGACTTGTTTCATTTGTCTAACTTATGTCAGTCTATCTTGGTACCCGCCCTTTCTTGTTGCTTTTTTGTCCGGCTCGTTATCCCAACTCATTCATGCTACTAGGAGTCTTTTTGCATAGACTACCTATGAACTTACCAAGCTGTAAGGATAGCAGCATGGAGTGCAATGCTACCTTTAGGTTGAGATTTTGGATCTTGAGAGCAATTCGTCCAAACCTGTCCATGAACTTTCAGAGGGATTCATCATCTGCCTTTCACACACTGACCAACGTAGTGGAAGTCATGTGGTGTGACCAGCTGGTTGCATATTGAGAACTGAAGCGCTAGACAAGAGTGTCGAAGTTGTTGATGGACCTTGGAGGAGTCCCCCATACCATGCTAGTGCTTCCCTTTTGAGTGCCATAAGGAAAATGCGACAAAAAATTACGTCATTGTTGGTGTAGAGATTTGCCTTGGTGAGGAAAGCATCTAGGTGCTCATGTAGATTGATAGTTCCATCATAGCGCTCTAGGTTGAGCAATTTACAACCTAAGGGCAAGTCGGCCTCCATGATACGATCGACAATGAAGGATTCCACAGAATTTGCGGAAGCGTATTGGACCTAGTACGTTTGAATGTTATAAGATCATTTTCATCTTTCTAATCAAAAGAAGACGATTACCTCTTGAAGCATGAATGCAATATTCTCCTTTGTATGTGGTGAATCCTCTCTTAGCCTCCTCAATCGGCTACGAATGGCAAATCTTTTGTGCTATTCCCAAACAAGGGAGAGGGAAAGTGTGTGTGCACTTTTCTATTTCAAAGAGATGATGGCACGTCACCTATATTCTAAAGCATATAGGATTATTATATAGGAGACTAAGAAACATAAACCTAGGTTTCTTGGGCCCTTGCCATACACTTAAGCCCAATAGCTTTTTTGTATAAAGAGCATTCCCAACAATCTCCCACTTTCTCTAAGTACAAACTTAAGCTTAAAGCCGAAAACCATGTAACTCACTTTTCGTCATCAACTGAAAATGTCTCATCCTTTGTTTCAAGCTAGCACAGGGATCCACCATCTATTATTAATCAAGGGTCCTTACAATCAATAAATGACTATATAATTTGGTGTTGTTCCACTAAAATCCTAAAGTTGAACTCCAAGATCAATAATATAACACACACACACACATATATGTATATATAACTCAAATATGCATTGCTCCTTTGTAATATGCCGATAATTGATTGAGTTTTATGTTACTCAATCAATTATTTATTCCCTTGACTTTGATAGTTTCTCTAATGGATTACATGTACTACCTAGTGTCTTTAATGTCCAAGTACCGAAACATATCAAGGGGACATATCCTACAAAATCCATGTTGTTTATCTCATAAATACCGATAATCAAATAATTTTTCCTCCCAAAATATCGAGTTATTGGCCGTCAATTGGTTGGGCCTCACCCATTGGTAAATCAAAGAATGAAAATTATACAATTACCTATTTATAATAAACTTAAGTTAAGAAAAATCACATAACTATGGTTAGCTAGAGATTTAATACTTTATGATAGAAAAACAACCTTAATCAAATCTCTTTCTAACCCAATATTTTAATGCGAAGATTAATTCGCACCAATATTTTACAATGGTTCGGACAAGATCATTTCATAAAATATTGCAGCCTAAATAAAGCGCCCAACTTATTTAACAGCTGTGAACTCATTCATCAATTGTTAAAACCTATGATCATGTCCTCCATGAACGTATCCATATGATCATATACTCTACAATTGATCCGGACCTTGGTGTTTGTAAATTTTTTGTGCATACCATAAGTGAATAATACCTCATTTATAAATTATAAAAAAACAATGTCCTGATGTCTTTCTCAAAAAGAACAAAATAAACAAAGTGGAAATTCAATCTCCTAAAACTATAGCAAGTCCGAAATCTTCTTAAGACCCATAGATGTAACATGCCTCTTGAACACACGTTCAAGAAAAGTCTTGGTAAAAGGGTCAGCAAGTTTTTCTTCCGATGCTATCTTGGTTACCAATGTGTCTCCTTTGAAATTTGAGTCTGTGTAACCAATAATTTCAAGACTCCCACTAGAATAGACCATCATATAATCTCTCGTTCTTCGAAGATACTTGAGTATATGCTTAATTGTTATCTAGTGTTCCTCTTCAGGAGTAGATTGGTACCAACTAACAACTCCACTGCATGGCAGATGCCTAGTCTGGTGCACAACATAACATACATTAGACTACCTACAGCCAAAGCATAAGGTATCCTACTCATGCGTTCTCTCTGCTTAGGAGTCTTAGGAGAATGCTCCTTAGAGAGATGAATCCCATGCCTGAAGGGTAAAGTTCCCTTCTTAGAATTCTCCATGTTAAACCTGGCAAGGACCTTGTCAATGTAGGAGGCCTGGGATAATGTCAATAACCTATTCTTTCAGTCTCGTAAGAGTTTAATACCAAGAATATGATTTGCCTCTCCCAGGTCCTTCATATCAAAATGCTTGTTTCACCAGGTCTTTATGCCTAACAATACCTCTGTGTCATTTCCAATGAGGATTATATCATCTAAATAAAGCACCGAAAAAGATATTTCTTCCCCTTGGATTCTTTTATATACACATGGCTCATCCGAACTTTTCTCAAAACATTATGATTTATTGACTTGATCAAACCTAACTAGATGCTTGCTTAAGTCCATAGATAGACCTTTTCAACTTGCACGCCATGCGTTCCTACCCTTTGACTATGAACCCTTTTGGTTACTGCATATAGATGTCCTCTTCTAAATTTTCATTTGGAAAAGCAGTCTTGACATCCATTTGCCAAATCTCATAATTAAGAATTTCTACAATAGCTAAGAGAATCCGGATAGACTTAAGCATGGCTACTGGCAAAATGGTTTCTTCATAGTTTACACCTTCTATTCGGGTGTACCTTTTTGCCACCAATCTAGCTTTGAAGGTTACAACATTTCTGTCTGATCCTCTCTTTCTCTTGTAGATCCATTTACACCCAATGGGTTTTATCCCTTTAGGGGCTTCTACTAGAGACCAAATTGAGTTAGGATGCATAGATTTCATCTCACAATTCATATCCCTAAGCCATTCCAGAGCATCAACATCTTAAAGTCCATCAAACTAGTGGGATCGTCATCTCTTTCAATGGTGACAGCCTGGTATGATTCTCCCAACAAGAGACATCTTGCGAGTTTACGAATCATTCTCTCACTGCAACTTTGTCTAACTTGTTATTGTGCATCTATAGGAGGATCTAAGTTAGGTGGATCAATATTTCTTGAAGATCCTCATTAGGTGGGTTAAACAATTCTTGATTTTTTTCTTCAACAAGTGGTACTTGCATTTCTACAGGTTCCACTTGTAGATCATTATGCTGAACTTCTGGTTCTGTATCTAGTTCTTGTGTATGTTCACCTTCAGGTATATTTTCCTCTCTTTGAACAACCATAGTAACATAAAATGGAATCACATGAGGTTGAGATAACTTGGCTTGAGACAAGCTCATCAAGAACAATCAAACTCTTTGGTTTCTAATTTGCCATATAGTGCTCCTCTAGGAAAGCCACGTGAGTGCTCACTAAGACCTTCTTACCTTTTGGAATATAAAACAACCAACCTTTAGTTCCTTTAGGATAGCCTACAAACATGCACACTTCTGTACGCTAGTCCACTTTATTTGGCTTTTATTGTGAGAAATATGCTGGAGCACCCCAAATCCGAATATGGTTCAAACTGGGTGTGCACCCATTCCATAGTTATGTGGGTGTCATTGAAACAGATTCAGGTGAAACTAAATTTAATAAGTACATGGCAATTTCTAAGGAATATATTTCTCCTTTCAGCAACTCCATTATGTTGTGGTGTTCCTGGAGAAAATAGTTGTGAAACTATCCCCTCCTTAGCCAAGTAAGACCTGAATTCTCCAGATAGGTCTTCACCTCCTCGGCCAGACCTAAGAGTCTTAATTTGAACAACCAAGATGATTTTCTGCCTCATCCTTAAACTATTGGAATTTTCCAAAAGCTTCATACTTATGACGCATCAAGTATATGTATCCAAATCTTGAGTAATCATTAGTGAATGTGACGAAGTACCCATACCCTCGTTTGGACTGGACATTTGTTGGTCCAAAAACATCAGTATGTGTTGGATTTAGGGGAGCTACTTAAAGAATGCAAAGGAATTGTGATTCAAGCATGGGTATTGAGCTTTCAACATGCAATGGATGCCTTGAAGTTTAATTAGTGTGAAATGTGTAAGAGAAAAGCAATTCTTGTGATCCAAGTTCATTGCATTCATATTAATCAATAATTAAACTAATTGGGTTCATAAAAATCACAAGGCTTTCATAAAATGGTTAAGTTTTAAAGATGTTTGAAAAGGTTTTTGGAAAAATACATTTCCTGTTGGTTTAATCGATTACCTTAAAGACTTAATCAATTATTTTGTTCTTGGTCTATTTTGGAAAAGCTTTCAAGAACAATGTAATTGATTACCTATCAGAATAATCGATTATTTGATCTTTGTTTTCATATAAACTGCCTTGTTGAACTCTTTAATCGATTATTAATGGGTAGTAATCGATTACATAGTTATATATGATTTTAAGTTATGCTGGGATAATCGATTACCAATGTATTGTAATCGATTACATAGGCTTAATTGGAAAAGTCGTCTCCTTGCTTTAATCGATTACCATTTCTAGTAATCGATTACACTGTATGTTAATGCTTACAAGTCTTCCTGGTTTAATCGATTACCATATATCGTAATCGATTACATAGTTCATTCAGCTTTTGAAGACTTCTGCTTTAATCGATTACCACATTCTTGTAATCAATTATAAAGTGTATTTTGTCATTCTGAATCTTCTGTCTTAATCGATTACAGGGTGGAATAATCGATTATTTTGCTCGTTGCTCATGTCCAAAAACTATGTTGAACACTTTAATCGATTACAAGGTTTATTTAATTGATTACATGAGTGTTTTAATCGATTATTAGGCGCGTTTAATCGATTACAGGCAGTTACAAAAAGCTATTATAAATAGGATGGATGCTCAGCTGCTTGTAAAACTTTGTGGAACACTACCCATACGTATTTTCTGAGCTTAAATAGTCTTGTGAGCATTCTAAAGTGTTTTCTAAGGGTTTAATCATTTCTTGCTCCATTGTGCTTTGATCATGGGTGTTTGACTCATTCTTGAGAGCTTGAAACCATTTCAAGATTAAGGAAAGTTGTGCTAATTGATTTGTAATCATTCAACCTGATCTGATAACTTCATTTTACAGTGCATACATTGGATCATCAGGTTGTTTCTCTCCTTAATCTGTTTGTAATTTTCATTTTGGATTTTCTTTGTAATTTGGCTATTGTAAGTGGGTTCTTGTTTGAAACTAGAGAAGGGGTTCTCTAGGTGGAAGAACTGAGTAGTGTTCTCAGGTTCTTGTCTCTTAGAATCTAATAGGGTTTTAGATTTCTGTACTTTATCTAGGGTTGATAAAGGGGGACATTGTAATTGATTGTAAGAACTGAAAATTATAATAGTGGAACTCTAACCTAGTGTTGGTTGGATGAAAAATGGATGTAGCTTCTAGTGTTGAAGTGAACCAGTATAAATTTGTTTGTGTTTTGCTTCTCTATCCTTTAACTCATTATGTTCTGTGTTCTTGATTAAATTGCTTGACCAACAAAGTATAGCAAATGACCCAGGTGCTTGGAATGCAATAGAGAAAGGTCATGTGGTGCCCATCAAAACTGTAGGTAATGACATGATTCCCAAAGAATCGGATGAGATGACTAATGCTGAGAAAAGGGTTGTTCAATATGATTTTAAGGCCAAAAATATGATAACCTCTGCATTTTCCTCTGATGAATTCTTTAGAATAGTTAGGTGCACAAGTGCTAAGGAGATGTTGGAGATGTTAGATATCACTCATGAAGGAACTGAAGAAGTAAGAAGATCAAGGAAGCATGCATTGATTCATGAGTATGAAATGTTCAAGATGAACACAAATGAAAGCATTTCCCAGCTCCAAACAAGATTCACACACATTGTCAATCATCTTTTGGGACTTGGAAAGACTTTTGATGTTGAGGAACTAAACATCTAGATCTTGAAGTGTCTCACTAGATCTTGCCAACCAAAGGTGACAACAATCAAAGAATCCAAGAATTTATCCAAAATGTCAATGGCTGCACTCTTTGGTAAGTTACTTGAATATGAATTGGAATTGTCTCAATTAACTTGTGTTGAAGATGCAGATAAGAAAGGCAAAGGAATTGCTCTAAAAGCTACAACATCTAAAGAGGATAAAGAGGAAGATTCAAGTGATGAGGAAGATGAGGAAAACATGAACTTAATAGTCAAAATGTTCAGCAAGTTTTTGAAGAAGAACAAAGGGAAAAGATTCTCAAGAAACATAAAAAACAACAACAAGAAGATTGATAGCAACTTTACATGCTTTGAATGTGGGAAACCTGGCCACATCAAGTCTGAATGCTCAATCTACTTGAAGAAGCAACAAGGGGACAACAAACAGAAGAAAAAAGGAAAGTCTAGAAGAGCTTATATAGCTTGAGAAGACAATGACTCAACAACTTCAGAATCCTCCACTGAAATAGAGGAAGCAAACATGTGTCTTACATCCATTGTCAATGAAGATGATGATGATCTCTTGAGTGAAGAGGATGAGGTAAATTCTGAACTTGATCAAGCTATTCTTGCTTTTCAAGAAATGCACAAAGAGGCACAAAAGCTTTCAAAATATAACAATAAGCTTAGAAAGAATATTGAAGATCATCTTGCTAAGATTATTGAACTACAAGCTGAGATTTGTAACTTGAAGGAAGAAAATGAAAAACTTGTTTCAAGTTACAAATCAAATGGTTTTGTATGTGCTTCTTCTTCTACAAATGTTGACAAATATGATATGTTGCAAAAGGTCTTTGATGAGTATAGAATCAATCAAGAAGAGAAATATAAGCAGCTCCTTTCAAAGAATAACAATTTGATTAATCTCTTACAAAAATTGTACAATGGAAAATGTGATTTCAATGAAATGCTTAGTGTACAAAAATATTCTGGAGATACTTCTGGATTGGGGTATAAACCAAACTCAAAATCTGTCCAAAAGACAACATTTATGCCCCCAAAACAGAAAAATAAAAGGAAGTCAAGGATCAATCAAAATGCTTTCTTTAGAAAATCTCCAAGGGTTGTTATTTGCAACTATTGTATGGACAGAGGACACACATCCTATAAATGCTTTGCAAGGAGATTCTATGTGCAAAATGGAGAGTGCATTTGGGTGGAAAAGAGAAAGAAAGTCACTAACCCCTATGGACCCAACCTCAATTGGGTACCTTCTTTTATGAATTAATTTGATTTTTCAGGTATGTCTAAGAGCAAGAACTTCTTTATGGTATCTTGATAGTGGATGCTCTAGACATATGACGGGTGACAAGTCTTTGCTCACAAATCTTGTTCCTAAAGATGGAGGCTTTGTCACTTATGGAGATAAAAACAAGGGTAAGATCATTGGTGAAGGCAACATTGGAAATAGCTTCAATACCAAGATTAGCAATGTTCTCTATGTGGATGGTTTGAAGCACAATCTTCTAAGCATAAGCCAACTATGTGACAAAGGTTTTAAGATCTCATTAAATGAGAATGGTTGTATTATATGTGATGGCCTAAATGGTGAAGTAGTTCATATAGGAAAAAGGAAAGGTAATATCTATCAACTTTCTATTGACCATGCATTCTTTCACAAACCTTCATGCTTAATAAGTAAGTTAGATGAATCTTGGTTGTGGCATAGGAGAGCTAGTCACATCAACATGCACCATATGAATAAGCTTATTAAAAAGGACTTAGTGATTGGTTTGCCAAAACTCAAATTTGAAAAGGACAAACTTTGTGATGCATGTCAAAAGGGGAAACAAACTAAAATCTCTTTTGAAAGCAAAAATATTGTTTCCACCCCACTTGAATTACTACACATTGATTTGTTTGGTCCTTCTAGAACTATGAGTTTGGGTGGCAATTATTATGGACTTGTGATTGTTGATGATTACTCTAGGTATACTTGGACTTTGTTTTTGAAATCCAAAAGTAATGTTTTCCATGCTTTTAGAAAATTCGCCAAAGTTGTTCAAAACGAGAAAAACAACAAAATTATCTCAATAAGAAGTGATCATGGTAGGTGATAAGTGCCACATTTCAGTAAAAATAGGATTACAATATGGCACTTATCCGTTATTTTAATTGATTTAGTCACAAGATAACCCTAAAAACCTAGTCAAATGATGATTATGTAAAGGTAAGTCATGCTTTTATGTTTCGAAAAGATTTCGTCCAATTAATTGGTTCAATTTTGCTAGGTCTGAAGGTTACGGAAGAGCCAAGCTTGCGAAAATAGGAGCATGGGGTGAACTAAGCAAAGGAAGAAGCCTCAAACAGCATTTTAGGCCCAACAAAGCACCAAGGCCCAAAAATTCCTTCATGGCTAAGTTTTAACTCGCCCAGATGGCCAGATTGTGCCTATTTCACTCGCCTGGGCGAGCACAAGTTCCCAAAAACCGCCATTAGCTCCCCCAGGTGCCTGTTTTGTGAAGAAATTGGTCGCCCAGGCGACCCAAGCAGCCAGGAGGCCCTTCCCTATAAATATGGACGGATTTTGAAGGTGGGAGCATCATTCTTCACTTCTTTTCTCTCCAAGGCACCAGCTTAGCCATATTTCTTGCTTTCTTAGTTCCTAAGTGAGTGTAGAGCTTAGGGAAGTGAGGTAGAGTGAATTGTGTAAGGAGATTCTATCGAAGAGAGGGTCGATGACGAGCTTAGTCGATAATTCTCTCATGGAGGTTCTGCCTATGTTTGCTTAAACTTCCCTAAGGATTGGACGTACTCTTCTTATCCCTATGCTTTTTTAATTATTTATGCATTGTTCTATTTCTTGTTGGTGATTTCATTCTACGCTTAATGCTTGATTTTAATTAACCGTTAGTTTCATGAAATTAACCCTAAAGGCAATTGGAAAGTAAATTTAGGGTTTGAACTGAATTTAACCACTCGTTACGTTACGTTGCTAGGAATAGGGCTTAATGTTTCGATCGCATTAAACACGTGATTAAGTTCTTAATGCTTGGGTATTTAATTAAATATGCGAGGAATCGATATTTAGTAAAATATCTTAGGACCGTAATTGCGAGGAATCGAATTAGGGTTACTTAGACGTGTGCGGCAATAAGAATAGAACATGCATAGGTAAAATCAATAAAAAGGGATAAGCAAGACGAAATCCAATCCTACACTTACTTGACTTGTATCCGTTTATTTATTTCCCGTAATTGTTTATTTGTTTTTCATTATCTTTATTTTACGCAACAAAAATAACAAATGAATCTTCGCTTTTTATCATTTGTATATAACTACTATACTGTTAATTTTAATCAACTACTGTAAACCCAAATCCCTGTGGAGACGAACTTTATAAATTTGAAATTTATAGCGATAGAACGGTACGCTTGCCGTGGTAAAAATTCCTAACAAGTTTCTGGCGCCGTTGCCGGGGATTTGATCTGTTTACTTTAGTTGTTTAAATTTCAGTTTAGTATTTTCTTGTTCTTTATTTCCTGTTTGTGTATATATATTTGCTTGTTATTTTAAAAACCTCGATGCTTAACAAAAATATTGTAGTTTCTTTTCTTTCTTTCTCTTTATGCGAGATAAGTCTGCAGATAAGCTTCATTTTGATCCTGAAATCTCCAAAACCGAAAGGAAGAACAGAAAGAAAAGAAACAAGAATCTGACAAGCACTCTGAAGGGACTTCGTCTATTGACCCTCCTTCACCAGAGATAAAAGACAACATGGCTGATCGTGGCGGAGAAGAAAATAGACCAGTAAGGAGGACTCTTGCTGACTATGCTTATCAACAAGGTCCCAAGCATTACAACAGCATAGTCATCCCTCCTTTCAACAACAAGGTTGTGGAGCTGAAGCCAACATTACTCAGTCTCATTGGCTCACATCCATTTGCTGGGCTAGACCATGAAGATCCTTACATACATTTATTTACATTCATGGAGCTATACAGTACAATGGGAGCATCGGATGAAGACGCTGAAGCTGTTTACCTTAGAGCTTTTCCTTTTTCTTTGACAGGTAAAGCGAAAACATGGCTTCAATCGCAACCGAATAAAAGTATAACCACATGGGATGATTTGGTGGAGAAATTCATCGCAAGATTCTTCCCTCCTTCGAGATTCATCAGTGCAAAGTCCGCTATTGCCACTTTCTCCCAAGGTGTAGATGAACCCCTCTGTGAGACATGGGAAAGATTCAAGTCACTACTAAGGAGATGCCCGAACCACAATTTTGATGATGCCACGCAGTTACATATCTTCTACAGTGGTCTGAGGCCCCAAACCAATATGATCCTTGACACTTCAGCTGGGGGAACCATGATGTCTAAAAGTCCTGAGGAAGCCATAGTGATCATTGATTCCATAGCAGCAAGTGACTATCAATCTCACCATGATAGGTCACCCATTCAGAGGAAAGGTGTACTAGAGCTTGACACTCAAAGTGCCATCTTGGCTCAAAACAAGCTCTTGACCCAGCAATTAGAGGCCTTAACAAAACAGATAGGCCAAATTCCTCAACTTTAGCAAGGAAGCTCACATAAATCTCATTTAGCCCATCAAGTTCAAATTCTGAGTTGTGATTTTTGTGGAGGAGACCATCAGAATGGCCATTGCACAACACCTGGTGATTGTCCACAAGAAGAGGAAGCACATTACATGCAAAATCAAGCAAGACCTCAACCAAATTATCAAGGGAATTACCAAGGATATCGCAGTGGTCCAGGTTCTAATCAACCTTACAATTGGAGGCAAAACAATAATGCTTATGTTCTCGCTACCCTCCTTTTGCAGGTCCTCCTAACAATTCCTTTGCTAGTTCTTCTAATTCTTTTTCAGGTCCTTCAAATAGAAATCCACCACAGAAAGCTCAGTCCGATAGATTGACAAAGATGGAAGACACCCTTACACAATTTATGAAAATGTCCATCACCAATCAAAAGAGCACCGAAGCTTCTATCAAGAATTTAGAAGTTCAAGTGGGGCAGCTTGCAAAGCAGTTAACTGACAATGGAGGTGGATCTTTCTCAGCAAATACCCAAGTCAATCCCAAGGAGCAGTGTAAAGCGATTATCACTAGAAGGGGAACTGTAGTGGGTAGAAATGATGAGGAAGAAAAAAAATGAAGGAAATATAGAGAAAAATGATGAGTTAGAAAAAGAAAGTGAAAAAGAAAAAGAAGATGATGAACCTAATGAGAAAATTGAGAGAAAAGTGACAAGTGAGGATAAAAAGAAAAAGAGTAATAAAGGCAAAGTAGCCTTAACCCCACCACCAGTCCAACATATGCCATATCCACACGCTCCATCCAAGAAGTCAAAGGAAAGGGAATATAAACGTTTCCTTGACATCTTCAAGCAGTTACAAATAAACATTCCTTTTGCTGAGGCGTTGGAGCAGATGCCAACATACGCCAAGTTCATGAAGGATCTACTAACTAAGAAGAGAAGATACACCGACGGGGAGACCAGAGCTGGATGCAGGATGCAGTGCCATCATCTGAAAGACTCTCCCAGAAAATTCTCGAGATCCAGGTAGCTTTACAATTCCTGTAACAATTGGTAGATTATCTGTGGGGAAATCTCTTCTTGACTTAGGTGCAAGCATCAACCTCATACCATTATTCATGGTTAAGAGGATAGGAGAGGTTGTTATTAAGCCTACCAGGATGACGCTGCAGTTAGCTGATAGATCAATCAAGCATCCATATGGCGTCATTGAAGATGTGTTGGTGAAAGTCGACAAATTCTTCTTCCCAGTCGACTTTGTAGTTATGGACATGGATGAAGACAGTGAAGTTCCATTGATTCTAGGCAGACCCTTTATGAAGATTGCCAAGGTGCTGATTGATGTTGATGAAGGAAAGCTCATTGTCAGAGTTCATGATGATGAAGTTCAGTTTAATGTTCTTGAAGCCATCAAGCACCCAGTATATAAGAAAGAATGTTTTAGAGTTGATGTTCTCGATGAAGTTATTTCATACTCTAGAAGATTCTTCCACAGGAAAGATAGGTTAGAGAAAGCATTAACTGAAACTCAAGAAGAAGATGGAGATAGCAGTACCTCTTAATATCTTCATCAATTAAACACCTGCAAAGAAATTCCCGTTCATCACAACATATATGAAGAATTGAAGGAAGAAAAGAAGGAAGAAGAACCAAAGCTGGAACTTAAGGTACTTCCTTCATATTTAAAATATATTTTTCTTGCAGGAAATTCTCAAAAACCAGTCATTATCAATGCAAATCTTTCTGAGGATGAAGAAAAGAAGTTGGTGAAAGACTTACAACAAAACAGTAAGGCGATTGGTTGGACCTTGTCAGACTTAACAGGTATAAGTCCTTCATACTGCATGCATAAAATTTTAATGGAAAAAGACTTTAAACCTGTTGCACAACCACAAAGATGTCTGAATCCAACCATGAAGGAGGTAGTGAGAAAAGAAGTAGTAAAGTTGTTAGAAGCAGGCATGATATACCCGATATCAGATAGCCAATAGGTAAGCCCTATTCAAGTGCTGCCGAAGAAGGGTGGTATGACAGCATAAAGAATGATAAAGATGAGCTAATTCCTACACGTACTGTCACTGGATGGCGGATGTGCATTGATTATAGGAAACAAACAACGCCACCCGGAAGGACCATTTTCCTTTACCCTTCATGGATCAAATGCTAGAGAGGCTAGCAGGTAAGAAATTTTATTGTTTTCTCAATGGTTATTCTGGATATAACCAAATCTGTGTTGATCCACAAGACCAAGAGAAAACTGCATTTACTTGCCCTTTCGGTATTTTTGCATATAGAAAGATGTCATTTGGTTTATGCAGTGCACCCGCTACTTTCCAACGATGCATGTTTTCCATTTTTTCTGATTTAGTTGAGAAAAGCATTGAAATATTCATGGATGATTTCTCAGTTTTTGGTACTTCTTTTGATACATGTCTGTCTAACCTTGATATTGTTTTGAAACGTTGTATTGAAACTAATCTTGTGCTTAATTGGGAAAAGTGTCACTTTATGGTGACTGAAGGTATTGTATTAGGTCACAAGATTTCTATGCAGGGTATTGAGGTAGATAAGGCTAAAGTGGATGTCATTGAAGAATTGCCTCCACCAAGCAACGTCATTGGCCCTTTAATCACCAAAAGAAGTGCTTCCATGTGTAATTCCAAGTCTTCCTTCACTTGCCTTGGTTTTAGGATTGTATCATCCCCTCCTTCTTGAAAAGAACTTGTCCTCAAGTTTATTTCTCCATTTGGACCTGCATCATACAAGGAAAGATCACCAACATTAAAAGTATTACTAACACCATATTCATTAGGCAATTCAAGTTTATAAGCATTGTT
>PYAF01005929.1:16281-33135 GCA_007407185.1 Glycine tomentella
AATAATAACATTAAATCAATGGGAGTTGTAAGATTCTAAAAAATCTAAATCGTTCTAAAATATTTAAGCTTTTTTTTTAAAAAAAAATGCATTGAATCAAATCAATAGTTTTTGTCAAAGTAAAAAAAAAAATCTAATGGTTCTAAAATATTTAAGTAATTTAATCAATGGCTATTGGCAAATTAACAAATCTAATGGTTCTAAAATTTTAAGCATTTTCTTACAAATTTTTTGCATCAAATAAAATTAAATCAATAGTTATCATCAACCATTTTAATCAATGTATATTGGCAAATTAATAAAACAAATCTATTGATTCTAAAATGTTCAAGGATTTTCTTGCAAAAAAGTTTCATTTAATCAAATCAATTGTTGTTCTAATTTAAAATCTCAATTTAACTTACGGCTTACAAATATTATGCTAGACATTTAATCAAATCTAATTGTTCTTCATTCTTTTCTCTTCAACTCACTAGGATCCTCATACCTCTCTCTTGTTCCATTTTCATGTAGTGCTCAAAGTTTCAAGTCATCCCACACTCATCTCTTTGCTTCTTTGTGTCAACCAAGAGGTAAGGCAGGATTATTTGATTCCTTAGGAACCACGCTTGGATTATAAGATACACCTCATTTGAGTAAGCATAATTTATGGAATCACAATTTTAAGTTTTGCTCTTTTTCGGTAATCTTACTCTGTTTTTCACGAACTGCACATATGGGACTGGTTTCTATAGATTATGACCATGGAATTGAGTTTCTCTTGTTTGAAAACATAGGTTTTGATATAGAATTTGCATGAAATGGATTTCTACAACTCTTGGAAATTAGAAAACAAGTTTTGTGAACTTGAGGAATTATGTGCTGGGCAGTTTGACATTAGGGTCAAATGGAAGTGGATTTAGGGAATTTTTAGTCCCAAGATGAATTCCTTGCATTTGAAAACCTTAAGAAGCATATATGATTTGTCCTAAATGGATTTCTACATCAATGGAAAAGTTGATTTTAAAGTAGGCAATTATATACAATTCCAAGAATGTCATGAATATGTAGAATGCATGTAATAAATGATGTCAATTATGGAATGAGTTGTTTAATTTGATTGAGACTTTATTATGTGAAATTCTAGAAATTTTTATGTTGTATGTTGTAAGACCAAGTGAGTGTGACCACTTGGCAAAACATGTTTCATGTTATGAGTATAAGTCTATTAATGATGTTGATTATGAACTGTCACGCTTTAGGATTGGGTTTGGGGGTGTTTGACCCTCGACAAAATTTACGTTGAATATCCTGCAATGATTTTAGTGATTGGATATAGGATGGTGTGTGATTTTGTAAAGTGAACTGTTCCACTTAAGGGCAATGTTGGCGATGAACCAACAGAGGGAAGAAGATTAATTTCCTTTCTCTCTTGATATGTTTGTGTGTGTGCACAATGGAGGATATTTGCTATCGTGAGCTTCACGAGGATTGGAATGTATTGAGAGAAAGGAACAGATAAACAAGGTAGTGAAATTGTGTTAGAATTAGAGGGATTGGTGTGTCAAGAGTTGGGCATGACCCTATACTCATTGGGAAAATTTTCTCTAATATTTATTCATAAGTACCAACGTGACCGTCATTCATGCTTCTCATCATGATGTACGAGTGAGGATTTGTAAAGAGAGGGTAGATGACATACAATAGGTACACCGGGGGACGATCGAAAAGATTCAAAGGAAACTAAGGGATGCTGAGTGGCGATAACCCGACTAAGGACATTTTCGGTTAGTTCAGGGGACTCGCAGGATTCACTTGGCATTCTTGACTAGAGAATGACCGTATCTAGGGTTGGTGAGACTGTCATGTCCTGTATCGGCAAGTGACATGTCCTCCTAATCATAATCCATATTTTGTGTAAGACCACAAAGGTCTAGTAGGCTTAGTGGCAGTTTTGGGCCAAAGACAAGAACAATTTGAGAGTAAAAGTACGAAAAAAGATACCGTGAGTGATGCATGCTAGTAAACCACATGTGATGGTTGTTAAGTCATGTGTGGGACTTAACGTCCGTGTTTGTGGCTTCTAAAGAGATGTAGTACTCATTCCCTTGTTGTTGTGCTACATGTTGACTACTTCTACAGGTTCCTCCATTGTCGTTGTGCATCAGTGGACGTACCAGGATACATGCCCCACATAGTTGACTTCTACGATTGGTGGACTCAACCTACAGCATCTTATTATTGCTTCACCATGCCCGTGCCAGAGGTTGTCATTCTTCTACTGGATCAGACTCTTCATTAGAGGACATTGAGGCCATTTCTTCTACTCTAATGTCTCCTCAATCGGTGTTGTCTGAGTCTTGGGTACCACCCGGGGCATACAGTGTGGATCTTGTGTCAAAGGACAAGGGAGAGGATTTGGAGGAGGACACGTCTTTCAAGATGGATTTGTCGATGGACGAGGAGGACCCCATCACAGAGCTGAAGCTTATGGAGGATGATTCTTCACAAAATTCTTCTAACATGTTTTGCTACTTTGTATATGTTACTCACTCGTTCCATTGAGACGCACATGTTTTGGTACTATTTATGGAACATTACACTTATTTATCTATATCTAGTGACCAAGGAGGTTCATCTAGTTATCATTACTTATTATTTAAGCATATATGGTTTATTTATGTTTCTATTTTACTCGTCGACTCGAGGTTTTAACATGTTAAACGGTTACTATGTTTTACTATGCATGTTTTGAAAATCAAGTGATGTTTTATGAAATTAGAATAAAAAGTTCTTATTTTCGCCAAAACATTTCTCTATCTTTTCTAATCTTTTGAGATAAAATTAATAAGAATTGAGGACTGTCTCTTTGTTAAGTAAATCAATGGGTTATTTTGAAAGAATATATTTAAGGGTGATACAAGTTTAAGCATATAAAATAGGTAACATTTGTTAGTCATGTTGAAAGGTGTAATAAATTGTTGATGTTGCATACGAAATGAGAAATAATGCATATGACAACTTGTAGGCTTGTGCTTCAACTTTTATACATTAAAATAAATACTTATAGAAAAACTTCTACAATCATCTAAGTTGTGAAGACACTCAAGTGGAAGATTTGAACAAAAAAGATCTTATCACAATTTTATTTTGAAAGGGAAACAAAATTTATTAAATAAATTGTAATTTCTTATATGAAGAATTTCCAAAACAAGGAAATACTGTAAGCTTAATTCTAGTCTTAGCTTTTGCACTATCCATAGCTCTTAAGCTTAACTAAAGACAAAATGTGTCTAACTAGTGAATGAGGTATAATATCATGACATATCTAGGATTGTACTTCAACTTTTATATATTCATTTATTCCATTAATGATTTTAAATGAGTCATCAATTGTTTTTGTTTTGTTGAATAAAAGGATATGCTTCATTTTGCAAAGATATTTTGTATGCATCTAAAGTTTTATGCATGTTGACAATTGTTCTAAACTGTTGATGTGGCTTGAAATGTGAATTGAAAACAATCCACATCGCGGTTTTTAGTCATGTACTTCAACTTTTATTTATTTATCCTATTAATGATTTTATGAGTCATGAAACCATTTTTGTTTTGATAAATAAAAGAACATAGTTCACATTGCAATAAACTTTTGTATATACAATCAACTTTGCATGCATGTTGACAGGTGATTTAAACTGTTGATGTGACATTAAATGTGAATTGAAAATGAATCCACATGTCAGTTTCTAGGCTTGTGCTTAAACTTTTATATATTTGTTTATCCCATTAATGATTTTAAATGGAACCACTTTTGTTTTGCTGAATAAAAGAATAGAGTTCATATTGCAATACACTTTTGTATACAACCAAAATTGCATGCATGTTGACAAGTGTTTTAAACTATTGATGTGACATTAAATGTGAATTGAAAATGAATCCACATGTCAATTTCTAGGCTTGTGCTTAAACTTTTATATATTTATTTATCCCATTAATGATTTTAAATGAAACCACTTTTGTTTTGCTGAATAAAAGAATAGAGTTCATATTGCAATACGCTTTTGTATACAACCAAAATTGCATGCATGTTGACAGGTGTTTTAAACTGTTGATGTGATATTAAATGTGAATTTAAAAAGAATCCACATGCCATTTTCTAGGCTTGTGCTTAAACTTTTATTTATTTATTTATCCCATTAATGATTTTAAATGGAACCACTTTTGTTTTGCTGAATAAAAGAATAAAGTTCATATTGCAATACACCTTTGTATTCAACCAAAATTGCATGCATGTTGACAGGTGTTTTAAATTGTTGATGTGACATTAAATGTGAATTGAAAATGAATCCACATGTCAGTTTCTAAGCTTGTGCTTAAACTTTTATATATTTATTTATCCCATTAATAATTTTAAATGAAATTGTTTTGTTTTGTTGAATAAAAGAAAAGAGTTCATACTGCAATACACTTTTGTATACAACCAAAATTGCATGCATGTTGACAGGTGTTCTAAACTGTTGATGTGGAAATTGAAACTTTTAGGCTCGTGCTTCATCTTTTATAAATTATAAATAGATGGATTATGGGGTTCAATTTTTAAATCACTTTAGAGAGTGCTTTCTCAAATCTCCTTTCAAATTCTATCTAAAGTATTAGTGGGAGAGGTAAGAACAACCTCACTTGTATCTTTTTTTTCCCTACAATTTGTGGATACATGACACCATGAAATTTAAATTAGGAAGTCTAATTTGAATATTTGTGTTAGGTGGTGTTAGATGCATGATATTAAGCATATGGATTTTGATACTTACTGGATTTGATCTTTTGAAATTTCTTTAATTTATGTTTAATTGATTATGTTGATGCATCATCCACTACATATTTCTATTCTTTAAATTTGTTTCTCCTGATCTACTGTTGATACATGATGTTTCTATTGACAAGCAGGAGAATTCAATAGGTGAGGAGAATGTTAAAGTTTGGAACTTCTTCATTGGTGTCTTCTGTCAAAGAGCTAGCAAAGGAACCTATCACCAAAGTTCCAAAGCAATATCTTCGTCCAAATACAGACCCTTCAGCTGGATCTAGCACAACCTCTTCACCACAAGTCCCAATCGTCGACCTTAATAAATTGTTAGCCAAAGATGTAATTGAGCTAGAGAAGCTAGACTGTGCGTGTAAGGAATGGGGCTTTTTCCAGGTTTGAATTAATATTACTTTAATTTACTATTTTTTGCACTAGTTAAAACTTCTACGAACATTACATCCAAGAGTTCACATGATTAATATGAAACCAAATAATGCATTTTTTAATAATAAAACCATAATTGACGAGTAAGACTAGTCCATTTTCGTTAAACCCAATATATATATATATAGTTGAAAAGATTTATGGAGGACATAAATTTAATATTATTAGCTTCATATGATTCATAATTTCAAATTAATTATAGTTGATAAATCATGGAGTCAACCCTTCCTTGGTGGAAAATATGAAGAGAGGTGTTCAAGAGTTCTTTAATCTTCCAATGGAAGAGAAGAAGCAATTTTGGCAAACCCAAGAAGATGCAGAGGGCTTTGGTCATTTGTTTATTCCATCTGATGATCAAAAGTTGGATTGGATAGACCCATTCTTCATTCGCACTTTTCCACCTCACATAAGGAATCCTCGTTTGTTTCCTAGTTTTCCCCAACCATTGAGGTTGGTTTCTACTCTCTTGATATTTGTTTGCCAACTACATGTTGACCTATTAACTACTACAAGTTGAAGAGATTATACGTGGATCCACTCTAACAAATAATTGTTTGAATGCAGGGAGAACTTGGAGGATTATTCTTTAGAATTGGAAAAAATTTGCATGACAATAGTTGAGCGTATGACAGTAGCTCTTAAGATTAAACCAAATGAAATGTTGGAGTTATTTAAAAATTTATCTCAAGCAATGAGGTGGAATTACTACCCTCCTTGTCCCCAACCAGAAAATGTCACTGGACTGGATTCTCATTCTGATAGTGGTATCATTACCATTCTTCTTCAAGTCAATGAAACAGAAGGCCTCCAGGTGAAAAAGGACGAAAAGTGGATAAATGTTAAACCCATATCTAATGCTTTTGTCATTAACATTGGAGACACTTTGGAGGTAATTGGCATATCATTCACATGCAATCTTATTTTACATTCAAGTGTTTAATTTTGTAAGTAAGAATAAAAATTATAAAGGATTGTCTGACTTACTCCAAGTAAACATGGGGTAAAACAATCGCATATAATAGATGATTTATTGATTGGTGCAATTCTTATACACTTTAATTAAGATGGTTGATATAATTTCTTAATTACGTCAATCATTTACATGAATATGTATAGCCCCATTTTTTTCGGTGTAAGTTAAACACTACGCCATATTCTAAAACACAATTAACCAATAAAGTATATCAATTAACAAAATTAATTGTTTGTGAGCCAACCTTATATAGTTTTTTTAAAAGAATTTTTCTTACTATTTTAAATGGTTTGGCAGATCGTAACCAATGGGATTTATCGTAGTATTGAACATCGGGCAATAGTTAACTCAAAAAGAGAGAGAATTTCCATTGCCGCCTTTCATCTACCTCAATTGAACAAAGTTATAGGTCCAACACCAAGCCTTGTTACTACTGAAAGACCTGCATTGTTTAAGCAAATTGTCGCAGGAGATTACTACAAAATGTACTTTTCAGGCAAGCCACAAGCCAGATCTTGCCTTGATAGTATGAGGATCTAAAATGAAGTTGGTGAATGATACTCTGCATGTAGCTTTGTTTGGAGTGGAAAAATAAAAGATCTACATTGACGACAATTATGTATGTACAACAACTAATGTATGAGAATATAATAAATTGTCTCTAAGCATTCAATAATTGTTCAATTTTCTAGCTGCATGTGATGTGATAGTTTGATAGTTAATGCAGGGTTGCAAATTTATAATGGGACTTAAAAATTATATCCTTATACACAAGTGTTGTTTCAATTATGGATAGTACATTTCAATCCACTATCAAGGGATTATGCAGTTGCGACTATATCTCGTGACATAGTATGCAATTTTAAACCCTTACTGTGGAGATTATATTTTTGCTGTCACATTTATTTTCTAAGCTCGACCTGATAAGTTCATAGGTTTTATGGAGAAGTTAAGCCCAACAAATTATAAAAAAAATTAAAGTGTGTTAACTTAATTTTAAGTATCCTGAGAAGTTCCTTAAAAAAAAGTAATATGAGAAGTTTGATTCATTTCACTTTAATGATTTAATATATTTTTCTTTAAATGCTTGTTGAGAAGTTTATTCCATATTCACGTAATTTGTGGTACTCTTCAATATGTAGTACAGGTTCGGGTATGTGATACACGACCTTGTAAAGTATTGGTATATGGAGAATATACACATATAGACGGTACACATTGATACATTATTTGAATTTACAAGAAGTTCTAATATATAAATTAGAATATATTGAATTTTATTATCTAATTTTTTAATAAAATAAGTTTATATAATTTCTTAATTACAAATTAATCAATAGATTGATTATTTTTTTAAGTTTATATAGAATATAAGTTAACTATAATTTTTTTATTCTTATTACAAGTTATTTCATGTTTTATTTTTAATTAAAATCTCAACTAATTGTGGAAAACTTACATAAAAAAAGTGATATACATATAAAAAATCAATCTTTAATTTATTTAAATTAATAATTTTATTGAAACAAGCACCACTAACACATAGAAACTAGAAAATGCTAATAACAAGCACCACTGTTTGGATGAAGAAATTAAAATGAAGAAAGTAATTATTTAGAGGATTTAAAATTTCCCCCTTCAATTGTTTGGATGCTTAAGAAATTTAAAATTTTGAGATTTTAAAATAAAATTTGTTTTTAACTATAAAGGGATTTTTGCGTCCGGATTCGAAAATGTTCCGCAAATTCACAAACCAATTTTGCGCTTCTCTGGTGAAGACCGTAAATTATGTGACTATGGTTTATTAATAATAACTCAACGTTGAATACGACAAAAAAACTGAGTTCCTCTAAATTCTTATGGACAAAGATTGATATATAACTTATAAACTCTATCATTTAACTTCAAATTTATCACCCTAATTGTGATGTCAAATGCCATTTGTCACCTCTATTAGAAAAGTTGTGAAATAACAACAATCACACTGGAATGGTTGAATAATGTATTAAACAAGGATAATAACTTTTTGAAACTTTTAACACAGATATAAATAGATATGTACATGTATGATAAATCGTCCACAAAAAAAGAAAACATGTTTTAATAATGCTAAGCTCTATCATCCACTGACTAATTAAGATTGAGTCTTTTAAAAAGTTTTTCAAGCAAATACTTGGTATGAAAATATGATAAAACGTGCTAAAAGAATGCTTAATAAAACGTTTAAGGAGAGAAATAGAAATACTTTATTTATACTGATTCACTCAACTTAAACTACATCCAGTTCTCCTTTACTTGACATTAAAGGGTTCCACTAATCAAACTTGATTACAAAACAAGTATTTTGTCCTGCAACTCTTCGCGATACAAGTATTGTTAATACCATTTCTGGTATTGTCTTATACTTTCCCTAAATCTAAGAAACCCAAGTATTTTTTTAACATTGAGTCACTCCTAACTTTAACAAAAAGTAGTTTGAATGAATACCAATATTCAATAACACTCAATGAGTGAATAAACAATAAAAATCAAATAGAAGATAACTTTGTTTAGAAAAGGATCGATAAACAAACACTACTGCAAAACACCCTTCAATGACACCCTTTCCACGTCGATCGTGAGATAATCGTCTTCGTTGAGTAAGCAGTGGCATTTTTGTAATATTTTGCACTTGACAAAGACGGTTATTGGTTAACCCGTATTTGTTTATTGACAACGACGACGGTTATAATACAACCGACTTAGTATCCAATTATTCATATATGGTTTTTTAAGAAATCGTTGTTGTCTTCAATAAATTCAAATACTGTTTCATTAACAACCGTATTTGAAGTTCCCAAATTTATAACCCTAAATTGCTTTTCTCTTTGGCCCCTCCGACACCATCGAACGAGCTGCCCCGGTCTCCTTGTAAAACCATATGTTCCACTGTCTCCTTCTTTCAGCTCTCGTGAATGCTGGTGCCCAACAAAACAACCCAAACCCAAAACTCAAAAAACGGGGTCGTAGAAGACCACCAAATGAAAACATACCTCAGACCTTAGCAGCACCGTCGGCATCTGCACCTCCTATCTAAGGTTTGATAGTCCTCGTCGCTGGCCAGGCCCAGGCCCAATTGACTCGAGTCATCTCACGCGCCTTCGATAAATATTCCAGAAACTCAAACCCTAACCCTTGCTCTGTTCGCCGCCATGAGTGAATTCATATTTAACTCTCATTTCCCTTTTTTTTATCTCTATTCGCCACCATGAGTTGTTTTTTAGATGCATTATTGTTTGTCGGTGTGGTGTTTTTCATGAATTGGATTCGACCGTATTTTTTCTAAGAGTATAGAATCTATCTCTAGTCAAAGGTTTAGTAAATATATCAGCCAATTGATTGTGAGTATCAATGAAGTCAATTTTGATATTACCTTTTTGGATGTGATCTCTAAGGAAATTATGCCTTATCTCAATGTGTTTGGTCCTTTAGTGATACAATTCATAAATTTTAGAGATAAAAAAATAGGTATTGTTGATGAATCTAATCTTTACTAGCATGATTGTTATGTGTTTATCTATGTGAAATAGCTTCTTACTTGATCAATCATCACATGTGCCTCAAAAATTCCAAGTTGTGCTTCATAAAACACTGTTCATTATGATATTTTCACTGTAATAATCGATTAAAGCACGGATTAATCGATTTAGATGAACTTGAAAAATTGTTATCTATGAAATTTGTGCTTATGCAATCAATTACACACCCAGGATAATCGATTATTCTTCACAGAAAAATAAATCCAAAAAATTAATTTCCCTAGAATAATCAATTAAGCCACGGATTAATCGATTACACAGCATAAAATTCCTTTTACAAAATTTAAATTCACTGGAATAATCGATTACGGTGAATGGTCATCGATTAAATTGTTTGAAGAACTGTTTAAAACTTAAATTTTTCTCTGTAATAATCGATTACATGAGAGATATAATCGATTATTCTTCATTCAAAATTGTTTCAAAATTCAAATCTTTCTGGAATAATCGATTACGACTCGAATTAATTGATTACACAAGCTTCAAGTTCATTTTACATTTCAAATCTCATTGTAATAATCAACTACATAAGGGAAATAATCAATTACACTTCATCTTCTTTAACTAAATTTCACTGAAATAATCAATTACTTGACGAATTAATCGATTACAGCTTCTGTAGAAACTGATTTTGCTTACGAATTAATCGATTACATAAGCATATAGTCGATTATTCCTAGAGTTACTGCAGAATCTACAAGATTTTCTTGGAATTTGTAACTGCCCAACTGCCAACTAATTCAAAATTTGAATCTTCCGTGCTTTAATGTTAGTGGGTTAATTCGAATTAACTGTTCCTCATTTCAAATTTGAACTTTAGAGCCTAAAATCTTCTATAAATACAACCTATGTTGAAGGAAGAAATCACACCATCTTCATCTTCTTTCTTAAGCATTATTGTGTTCTTCTTTCCTATGAGTTTAGAAACTCTATCCAGTTAGCCTTTCCTTACTCACTAGTCATGTCCACATCTAAGAGAGTTAAAACTTCCAAGAGAAAAGCTGCTGAAACATCTAACCCTGCTGTGAATAGGTTAGACCATTGGTTTCCTGCTGAGAGAGACAAAATGGCTATCTACAGTTCAATGCCACCAAATTAGTCTGTCTTCGCAAACAGCTTGACCTTGAATGATTTATTAAAGAATGTTTTCAATTCCATGCTTTCATTGAAGCCCAGGGATTGAAAAAGTTTGTTGAAATGAAAGGTACATTTTACCTTGAATTAGTAAAGGTGTTCTACACCTGTGCTAAGGCTTCCATGGATGGGACACTCTTGTCTCAAGTCAATGGAGTGACCATAGAAATCACTCCAAAAGTCTGGGAAGTTGTTGATAGTGTTTCCTTTGAAGGTGAAAGAAAATTTGAGGAAGAGGCTGGGGGCTATAGTAAGATAGATACCTATAGGGGAAGCCTTAGGCTGAGTACTGGCCCTATGACTCATGAAGATAGACTTCTTCATTACATAATCACCTACATCCTGACCCCTAGAGCCACCAATCATGCCCAAGCCACTGATGATGATATACAACTTGTGTATGGCATGAAAAATTCAATTCAGATCAATTGGATTCTTATTTTTGAGGAAATAATGCTTTAGTCTAAAAGGTTAATGAACTATCCCTTCCTATATGTTGTCCTTGTGTCCAGATTCATTGATTATTTCAACATAGATGAGGAGGTCAAGACCCCTTATGGTTGGCAAATGGCTGGACAACAACTCTCTGCTATTAGACAAGAAGAGGAAGCTGATGAAGAAGCTGAAGATGAAGGCCCTGCTCAACCATCTTACAGTCCATTTGAATCTCTTCTAATTCAAACTATGAATGTCTTATTGTCACTGCATCATGAGCACAGTGCTGAGACTAATTCATCTTTGAAGGAGATGAAATCTAGGCTAGAAAACATAAAAGCTAGGCTTGTCCTTGATGATTTTGATAAACTAGTTTAGGTTTCTTGTATTTTCTAATATTGCTTTACTCTGTGTTTTTTTTTTGTGTTTTCTGATTCATGTACTGTCTTTCCATTTGATTAATGAAATTTTCATTTCTTTTTGTCATTATTGTTGTGCTATCTTTTGCCTTTGAAAAACCAAATAGGGGGAGAAAAATTGATTGATAACTTGATTGAAAACTAACTCTGTTCTGCTCTATTTTTTGTTGCATTTTTACAAATTGATGAATGACAAAATTATCTACGTAAGGGGGAGCAAACTAAGTCAGGGAAGCTAACTAATGGAAGTAAATGATCAATGTTTATGCAAACAGATATCTTAACACTTGTTCTTGGCAAAGAGGCTGATTTGTTTTCAGGTTAAAAAAGTTCAAACAAAGTTCAAGACTTCTATCTTTTTCATCCCTCAAAGCACTTCAAATCTTTAAGACATGATCAATCAATATTTGGCATGTTCAAAGCCAAAAAGGGGGAGATTGTTGGATATAGGGGGAGCAACAAGAAGAATGAAGCTTTTGACTTGGAAGAATGTTTTGAGCTTTTCACATGCCTTGAAGATTGAAATCCAAAATGAAGTGTATGAGAAGTCAATCTGTTGATCCTTGCATTTGCATGCATATAATCATTTACATGCTTAAGTTTTTTCATCAAAGAATCAAAGCTATTTTGAAAAAGAAGTAAATTAGAAATGTTTTTGGAAAAATGCAATTCTTCTATTTTAATCGATTACACAACAGTATAATCGATTATTTGCTTAAGTTTTAAATCTGGAAAAGCATTGAAGAACATTTTAATTGATTATGTAACATTTGTAATTGATTACATAGTGTAAAACAAAAGTAATGCATTGTTGCTTTAATCGATTACCATAGGCAGTAATCGATTACACAAGCTATCTTGAAAATCATGTTTCACTGATTTAATCGATTACCATACTTTGTAATCTATTACATAAGCTTGTTTCTTAAGGAACCTTCACTACCTTAATCGATTACCAAACATTGTAATCAATTACACAAGAGGCTTCAGATATAAAACTTCACTACTTTAATCAATTACAGCTCGGTTTAATCGATTATTTTGTTCGTTGTTAAACCCAGAATTCAGCCTTGAACACTTTAATCAATTAAGCGATAATTTAATCGATTACATTAGTCATTTTAATCGATTATTTAGCACGTGTAATCGATTATAGTATGTTATAAAAGCTGTTATGAATATGCTTAAGGCTTGACTTGAAAAATAACTTGAATACTTCGAAATTTCTAAATACACACAAGCCTTCTCAAAGTTTTAAAGTGATTTTTTGGATTAACTAAAGTCTTGCCCCACTCTTTAATCTTCATGGATTTTGAATGATTTCTTGGGCAAGAATTCTCAAAGAAGTTTTGGAGAGCATGTTCTGAATTTTTTTTTTCTCATTCAACTCATATTGGTAAACCACACGCATTCATATTCATTGGATCATCAGGTTGTTTCTCTCCATAATCTTTGATTGTAATTTCGTTTTTGCAATTTCTATTATTTGATGTTATTGCAAAGAGTTCTTTGAAGCTTGTTCTAGAGTAGTGTTCTCTAGGGAAGAACAGAGTAGTGTTCTCTGGCTCTTGATCACTAGAAGTCTAATAGGGTTTTAGATTTCTATTCTTTATCTAGTGTTGACAAAGTGTGTATGATATAAAGCTTGTAAGAACTGAATTTTATAATAGTGAAACTTTAATCTAGTGTTGATTAGAAGAAATTGGATGTAGCTTCTCTTGAGAAGTGAACCAATATAAATTGCTTATGTTGATTTTCTTTATCTCTATCTCTACAAGTCATCTTGATCATTTGTTCTTGGTGTTATTATCATTACTCAACAAGTTTTGTTTTTGAGCTATTGATTTCTTGTGCTAAGTAATTTGATTGATTAAAAGCATTCTTGGTTTAAAGTTGATTTTCTTTATCTCTATCTCTACAAGTCATCTTGATCATTTGTTCTTGGTGTTATTATCATTACTCAACAAGTTTTGT
Organism: Glycine tomentella; assembly: GCA_007407185.1. Taxonomy (NCBI): domain Eukaryota; kingdom Viridiplantae; phylum Streptophyta; class Magnoliopsida; order Fabales; family Fabaceae; genus Glycine; species Glycine tomentella. The sequence goes on from PYAF01005929.1 coordinate 30,025, forward strand.
TTTTGAGCTATTGATTTCTTGTGCTGAGTAATTTGATTGATTAAAAGCATTCTTGGTTTAAAAGTGATTAAGATCCTTTGACTCTGATTTTATAAATAATTTTTAAAAGACCAAGTTTAAACCAATTCACCCCCCTCTTGGTTATTATGGGTATTTTTATTATTTTCATTCTTAACACTTAAAGAGTGAATATACAGCTATGGATAAATACAAAACTATTTTGCTTCACAAAGGATAAACAATGTATATTATCTAGTGTTTTTAGTAGAGTTTCACTTCAAGTATTTTTCTTATGCTCTTGTTCTATCTTTTTCATGTTTTCCATCAATTGCTTCATTGAGGGAGACATCCTTTTATAGACTTCAGTGAAGTATATGTTTTGGGATCTATGTTGTTATCTTGAAAGGAGCGTTGTCTCATATAGAGGAATGAGGGCATGTGTCAAGCTTTGAATGGTGAGGATTTCATACGAAGTACGGATAGCGCCATGCGCATTTTGTACGCTTTGGTAGCAAGCTTCAATGGAATTTTCCACGAAAGCCTTTTATTCTCTTCTATATCGTCATTTTCTTAAATTCAAACATTAGCAATTCAAATGTAAGAGAGGCAAATAGAATTTGAATAAAACAGTACATGTGTATTTCCTTTTTTTTTTGTGATACTCAGTCATTGAGACTGGACACACGAGTTTACCTTATAACAATGTGTTACACTAATATGCACAAGAGTGGATGCAAGGTTAAAACATAGCATACTCTCTATAGCTTTGGATGATATTTAATTTTGTAATTCCTTAAATATAGTAATCTTGTCCACTCGTCAAAACTCATTAGAATATTAATAATTTATACTTATTCTTATACATCAAAATCAAAGGTCGATGAGACGCATGGTCGTCAAGACCTAACTATCTCTCTTTTTTTAATAATAACAAACAATATAAATTTTGATTAAATATAAATAGAGTTTCAACATAGAAATGATAATGTAATGCAGTTAAACTCCCCCTGAGTTCAAGCATGATGAATATAGCAACAAAATAATAGATAACACAGAAAAGAGAATATACATGGAAATACTTCAAGACTATTTTTATTAAAAGAGACAATTTTCACTACAATCAAAACTCCTATTGCTACCCATTTTGTCATAAGCAAAAATGGGTTTGAATATACAAAAATTGAAGAACCTTATTGTTAATCTTGAGATGGCAATGGAGGTGGAGGTTGGGAAGGTGGTGGTAGTATCGAAGCCAAGGGTTGTGGTAGAGGTTCAAGAGAGGCAGGTATGGAGGGTGGTTGAGGTACAGTTGTAGGTGCATGTGCAGCAATAGCCCCAAGCATTGACATCTGAGCTTGTTGGATGTTTTGTAAAAGGATGACACCAAGGTTGGAGAACTGTATTGTAATGACATTCTGCATAAAGAGGAAAAGTTTCTCATTCTCTTGTCTTTTGTGTTCTGCAAAGGACTTCGTTACTTGGCCAAACATGTCTTGAACCTGATCACGAGTGATGGTTGCAAGTTGTGCATAGTTAAGAGGAGTAGAGCTAGAACTGGTTGAATATGAAAAACAAAGGAACACCACAAAACAACCAAGAGGGGGGGTGAATTGGTTGAACCTTGGCCAATTAAATTTTTAAAATCAGAGTTACCACATGATCTTTATCACATTCAAAAATTGTTTCAACACCAAGAATCAATATTCAATCAAATTCCCTTTCCCAGAACAATAGAAAACAGAGACCAACTTTCTGTGCAATGAAATTGATTCACAAACAAAGCAATTAAGAGATTAATAGATGAGAAGAAAGAATAGCCACAGATATTTATACTGGTTCACCTCAAACGCTATGAGGCTACATCCAGTTCTTCCACTCAACACTAGAGTAGAGTTCCACTATTGCAAAAATATTCTTACAAGCAAATTTAACAAGCCTCTCTTTATCAACCCTAGATAAAGTTCAGAAGTCTAAAACCCTATTAGACCCTTAGAGACCAAAACCCACACTGAGAACACTACTCAGCTGTCCTTAGAGAAACATTATCTCTACACTTGCAAGAAACCCATTTACAATAGACTAATCTTTACAAAAAATTCAAAAGAATAGTTTTATAGCTTCAAAGACAAGGAAAGATATCACCTGATAATCCAAGAATGCATGCACATGAATGGATCAACTGATTGAATTACAGATTATCAACTCAATGCATTCCTTTCCTATGCTTTGAATGAACAATGATTCTTCACCTTCTTGATTCAAAAACGCATATGAATTTGTGAAGCCTCAATTTGTTTAGAAGTCAGGGAATATCACTTATGAAAGCTCAGAATGTTTGTGAATGCTTAGAACTCGAAAAAAATCAAAAGGCACAGAAGTTACAAACCTCAGCCAGAGACGTTCCTTGTATAACAGCTTTTTTAACTGATAATAATCAATTAAACTCGCTCCAGTAATCGATTATTTTGCATATGTAATCGATTAAATAAAGATAGTTATCGATTAAAATGCTCATTGTAAGTCCAGAGTTCCAAGAACGAACCATTTAATCGATTATTCCGATACGTAATCGATTAAGCCAGAGCCACAAGTTTTTCTAAATGCACTTTGTAATCGATTACCAATTTCTGTAAACGATTAAGCCAGAGAGTCCATTTCTCATAAAAAGGCCTAAGTAATCGATTAATCCGATATGTAATCGATTACACTGTTCATGCTTTGTTTTCTGAAGGCACGAAGAACAGAATAATCGATTCCATTAGCCTTGTAATCGATTACTTCAGTAAGGCTTCATTTTTCCAAAAACTTAGCTTCTTTTTTTTTTAAAAAAAATCCTTACTTGTGACTTCTCTTTAATTAATTCTTTTAATCTAACAATCCTAGATGAATGAATAATACATGATATGCACAATTGGATTATCAGATCATATACTTCCTTTTACATTAATCAAATTGTCTTCAAGCTTTCCATGAAACTTTTCCTTTGAGCATGTTGAAAGCACAAAATCTTGAAGCTTTGATCTTTGTTCATTGATGCTTGGCTTCACTTGAATCAACAATCTCCCCCTTTTTGGCTTTAAACATGCCAAATCTTCAATTTGATTAAGCACA
>PYAF01005929.1:42652-55748 GCA_007407185.1 Glycine tomentella
TATATGCGTTATGAGAAACTGTATCAGCAGGGGTTTGCTATATGTGTTTTGTGTGTGACTTTTATGAGATTGATGTTATTTCATACATAATGTATCAAGAAAAGCGATTCTGTGCTTCCGCTGAGTTTTATAAACTATGTTTTAAACGTTAAACTGATATTATGAAGGATAACACGTCGGAGGCCTACGGGGTGTTACACTTAGAACTCGAAAAAAATCAAAAGTCACAGAAGTTACAAACCTCAGCCAGAGAGGTTCCTTTTATAACAGCTTTTTTAACTGATAATAATCGATTAAACCTGCTCCAGTAATCGGTTATTTTGCATATGTAATCGATTAAATCAAGATAATAATCGATTAAAATGCTCATTGTAAGTCCAGAGTTCCAAGAACGAACCATTTAATCGATTATTCCGTTACGTAATCGATTAAGCCAGAGCCATAAGTTTTTCTAAATGCACTTTGTAATCAATTACCAATTTCTGTAATCGATTAAGCCAGAGAGTTCCATTTCTCATAAAAAGGCCTAAGTAATCGATTAATCCGATATGTAATCGATTACACTGTTCATGCTTTGTTTTTTGAAGGCACGAAGAACAGAATAATCGATTTCATTAGCCTTGTAATCGATTACTTCAATAAGGCTTCATTTTTCCAAAAACTTAGTTTTTTTTTTAAATCCTTACTTGTGACTTCTCTTTAATTAATTCTTTTAATCTAACAATCATAGATGAATGAATAATGCATGATATGCACAATTGGATTATCAGATCATATACTTCCTTTTACATTAATCAAATTGTCTTCAAGCTTTCCATGGAACTTTTCCTTTGAGCATGTTGAAAGCACAAAATCTTGAAGCTTTGATCTTTGTTCATTGATGCTTGGCTTCACTTGAATCAACAGAATATACAATAACAACATCATAGTCTCCCTTATCTTGAGAGGTGGCCTTATTTGAAGTTATATACTGCTTGGATGTAGGATTTGGAATGGGTGGTTTTACTTCATTAGCCATAGCTACATTTGACGCTTCACCAGTGTTGTCCATGACACTATTGTTTGTAAGATCAATGTTGACCCCACTCACAATGGTGTTTTCCACACCTTTAGAAGATGCTTCAGCTTGGACAGTGGCAATTTCTCTTTCAGCAATAGTAGCAATTTCTTTCTCAGTAATAGTGACAACAACAACAAGGTCTTTAGCTCTTTTCTTTTGTTGAGCCTCATAGAGCTAAGTCACGTGGACTATCATTTGAGCTTCTGTCATCTTCTTCAAGTTATAAGTTCCCTCATATTGAATGGTGGAAAGCTTGAGAATATGTTGGATGAAGGAGTAACTATCATAATTTCTGGAAAAGCAAACGCAAGGGTCATCAAAGTGATACTTCCTAGCAAGTCGTAACACTTAAACAACTATGCGGTGCAAAACATTATCACTCCCATCATAGCCAAAGGTGGAAGCTTTTCGAGAGTCCATCCACACGAACTGAATCCAGAAAGTCCTTGTGTCATAAGCCTCTAGAGTGCGTATGAGCTGTTTTCCATGAAACAGTGGGCTTCAATTGAGGGTGGTTCATAATATAGACCTTCATTTATTGCGAAGGCATTTATTCCTTGTAGTAGAGCTTAAATCCCTTTCTTCTTGGCAGCGTCCCATACAGGTAGTTGTGGACAAACTCTATCAGCAACCATCTTGATGTCAATTTCCCTAGAGATGTGCAGACCAGGAAGGTCCACCGTGGCTTGAACACGGAAGTACATTTGTTCATGTAACTTGCAGAGGGATGAACAATCATATGGTGAGCCAATAGGGAGGCATCTTGATAATAGATGGATGCACTAGAAGACTTTATTTTGGAGGTGGCAAATTGACTATAACATCTAATGGTAAAGCCTTAAAGGCATCAGATGGAGTATGCTCATAGTCATAGCGCGTCTAGGTGGGTGCTTCAGCAGATATGGTTTCCCTTACCATGGGTTCAAATAAAATGGCTTTAGAGAAAGGGTTGATAAGTGTAGTGTTACCATTAATAAAAGCTATAGGGAATCTCTGAGCATCAAATAGTAGCTTCCTTGTAGCTTCCCTTTTGAACCCTTCCAAGTGTTGATGGGAAGGAGATGGATGTATTGAGTGGTTGGTACAGACTTGCGGAGGAGCGTGATTAGAGTGTCATTAGTGGATTCACCATCTTCCTTTTTTGATGAAGGAAAACCGCCCATTCTTTGTCACCAATCTTTGGATTGGCCTTGGTTGCCCTTGTCTTGATTTGTCGTGGAATGGCAGAGGGGAGGACGAATGCCCTTGGTTCAATAACAGGTTGAGCTTTCTTTGCCTTCTTAGGAATAGGGAATCATCACACCAGCCCTTCATCATTATCATCAGTCTCACTTAGGTCTTTCAACCTTTGTGCGATTGGGTTCATTGTTAATGGACGCGCATGAGCGAACATGACATACTCATGCCTTCTTTTGGTCCTATGCTCCTTGGCCAAAAGCTCCTCATCTTCTTCATTTCTTTGGGACTATTTTTGGGTTTTTTTCTTCTTCTGCTGCTCAGCCATTATCTTCTGAATTTTCCTTGAGATTCCAAAGTTGTTTAGACCTAGGTCTACATCAGCAATGGACTTGGCCAGTCTCTTTTGTTTTCTTTTATTGATGACTTCCACGTCCACTTTTGGAGCCTCCTTCAAAGTTTGTTCCAAGGCGACATTCGTAGCCTTCAGGTAAGTCTTGTAAAACTTTTGTTGTTTAGAAACTACTGAACCCTTAACTATTAGGTTGAGCTTGGAATCCTCATCCATCTTGTTGAGCATATGATAGACTCCTTGATCCCAAACAAACTTGTTGATGAGGGCTACATAGTAGATGTCGTTTAGACCACCTAAGCCCTTGAGGTTCGTCAACATGTTGACGTATTATGTGTGGAAGGTCAAATGGGACGTTTGCCATCAAGTGAAACAACATGAACTTGTGGAGGTCAGAGAGGGTTGTCTTGGAGCCAGCTTTGTGGAGCACACTCTTGTTGAGAATGTTGGCCCATATTTTTTCCTTCTCGCACATCAAGTGTTAGATGATGGTCTTTTGATCACCAACCTTTTGATGGTCTTTTGATCACAACAAGAAAGGAATGAGAGAATACCTGAAAACTCTTCTTCTTTCTATGGCTACTGCAGTACCAAATGATACAACTTTTGATTTCTTGAGATTTGTGTCTCCATTTTCTCGTCTGTGTTTTTCTGTGTCCTGATCTCTTCCTTTTAGTGTGTTCTTTCTCTTCCTTTATCCTCTTTATTCTTTCCCTTTTTATTGTTATTGTTCTTTCTTTCCTTTTTTTCTTTTTCTATTATCTTTTTTCCTTTTTTTCTTCATCTTTTCATTATCTATCTTTCCTTTTTTTCTTCTTTCTTTCAGTTCTTTTTTTTTTCATTATCTTTCTTTCCTTTTTCTTCTTTCTTCCATTTATAATTTTTTTCCCGTTTTATATTATTCTTTCCCCTTTTTTCTATTCTCAGTTTCCCCTTTTTTATTTTTTTTCTTTTTCATTTTTATTGTTTATTTTTTTATTTTTCTTTCCCTTTTTTATTACGTTTCCTTCTTTTTTCTTTTAATACTTTTCTTTCTCTTTTTTTATTATGTTTTTCTTTCATTTTTTTTTGTTATATATATATATATATATATATATTCTTTTTTTCTTTATTTGGACCCAGATAGAATTAGAGTATGACAATATGGATTACATGCAAAACAAAACTTAATAAATACTCCCTTTATATAGTATTAAAAGTAAGAAAAGGAATCAAGATATACAAAAAAAGCTTGGTGAACAATTGTCGCTTACATAGAATTCAAATTTAATGAAAGAATAGATATTGATGAACCCATATATCTAAAGATATAAGTTCTTTGTCAAAAGTTCTTTCTTATATATCTGCATGCAGACATCATAACTACATTTATAGACCTGTTGGTTCAAGGGAAATTCTAGTCAAAAGCTAAAAAGAAACTTCATTTATTCAACCATTCAGTCATGTTGTAACTCAATTTAATTAAAAATATTTACCAAAAAAAAATATTTGTATATAAATGAAAGGTCAAACATGTCTAGTCAACCTTTACATTATTGTAACATTTGCAAATATTCAAACAATTAAGACAAAGAAGTCTACAGGGATAAAATAGTACCTTATTGTTTGTGGTAATGATCGATTGATAGTTCACATGCTCATCTATTTAGTTAAATTTCAAGTAGGCATCGATAAAAAATAGAAGATTGAAACAACTAAAACTAGAATTGTATGGTTGTTTGGAAGTAGCTTATTTTGGGAGGGAAAATAAAAGGCTTTATTGTCAGCTTCCAAAGATAGCTTTTGAAAAGAAAAAAACATGATTGAGAAAGGATTTCTCAAAACATGCAAATGACAATGAATATCATAAATAAAAAAGTTGGAAGAACTGATAAACATAAATGTTACCTTCTATGCTAAATACTAATTTTTAACATAACTTGAAGCAATTATAAATTACTAAACATTTTAAAAAAAGATATTTGAAGGTGACAAAAACACAAGTACTAACAATTCATTAATTTCTAGTAGTGCCATGAGTTAAACCGCAGAAATTCTTTCTACAATAAATTCATTAATTCTGCAATAGTTCATTTTGTTACGCAATCAATTTCTTTATGCATAATATATCTCTTAAGTATGTAATTTGGAGTTTGATCAAGAATTGTATGTATAAAAACAGTTTAACTAATACACTTATCAATTCTTCTTTATCTCTACCACACAAGTGAGACTTCAAAACTGTTAGTGCCAATGGTAGGTCCTTGACATAGTTCCTCATAATTTGTTGGATGACATTGTTTTCAAAAACTGAACAATTCTAGAGCCTGCCCATGAATTAATTCCCTCACCTAGTCACTTTTTAGGCTGCTTCCACATTGTGAGCTATTAACTCCTCTATCTCTGTATTCCTCCTTTAAAATCTTTATGGTTAAAAAAGTCTAAAAGAAATGCTTCTTGTAGTTTTTTGTATGCCAAATGTTTGACTTGAAATTTCTCTAAAACTGATAAGCAATGTGGTTATAAATAGCCTTAGCAAGTGTTGATTTCTCTATACCCAAGATCCCATAAATTCCTATAGACCGCACATCATCTAGTCCAGTTTCCCTGTTACATCCATGTGAAATTTTCTTCAATCACAAACTTAAAAGAGATTTTGTCTAAAAGAATTCATGGATTTATAGATAACTATTAACGGTCAGCCAAGCAATTGAGGATAGGATCTAGAGATTTACACTAGAAGAAATAAGAAGGAAAACCAAAAATTAAATATGTGTAGGCTAGTTTGTTTTGATTTCTATTTTGGGTTGTGGGATCCACAAACAGTGGGGATAGTTACAGCCTTATAGGGGAGGAGTGATCTTCATGTATTCAAGATTCCTTTTGGCTTCAACTTTGGCAGGACCTTTTGACTTCCTCCTGAGTCATAACCTTCATTGTCTACATAAAAGAGTACTAAGAAAGCCACAAGGCTCAGATCATTGTTTGCCAGACCCGTGGGGTCAAGAGACCACTGGTTCATGTGGATCCTACCACTGGGAAATCTGATGGTCCACACAAAAAGAAATTAAGGACCTATTTGGAGGTCATTGCTTGAGACAAAGTCGATGCTGCATATGTTAACTAGAAACAAGTTCCTAATGCTCGTAAGGATTTGATTTGGGAGGACATTCAAGTATTTCAACTAAACCTTGTATGTTATTGTAAGTGGTTGTATTAAATTTCTTACATTGTTGTTATTCACTAACTATTACAAGTCTTTTTATATTTGAGGCTGAATTTGATATTCCGAAGCGTCCGATAAAAGGATGAGGAAAAACATCCTCCAGGGTGTAGGAGATCGATGGAGGCAATTTAAGTTAGATTTGACCTCCAAATGGGCTCTAGCACAAGGCAATGAGAACGACGATGAGAAAGTCAATGAGAAGTACGGTATCGACAAAGGGAAGTGGAACCAATCTTTTCAAAGCCGTAGAGACCCTTTATGGGAGTTAGTTGTGGTCCTTTAACTTTTTGAAATTGACATTTACAATTGATTTAAGCATTTTTTTTTTTTATATATATTGTCTATTTCTCACAAGATGTTAGAAAGAAGGTGCAATCCATCCAGAAATAAAACACTGACCCTAATGTGTTGTCTAGTGGGGGTTATGATTTTCTTGAACAAAATTTAATGGAGGGACAAAAAAGATTGGAGGAAGGAGCCCAATTCGAGAACACTAAGACAATCGTTGATCCTCCATCTCCCATTAGACGACACGTGAAGTCGAAGATGGCTCGCACAAAAATATCAGGCCAGATGACATCTAAGGTGGCACACTAATTTGCTGATAGGATTGTAATTTAATTTTTAGTTTCAATTGTCTATATATATAGCAACAAAAATAGTCCATAAATTGTTTCATATTTTTTGATTGCAAGATTCCCTATAAGAGTAGTCCGCACAAGGAAGCTTTGTAGCCCATGGATGTCAGGATGTACTGATTGATATCATTAGGCAACCGGAGCACCCTGGTCATGTTCGTGCTGCTGGAGTCAGTGTGACGATCAGGCAATACTTTGGATCATCCCGGAAGAGTTGGATCAATTCAATTATATATTAAGGAGGAGTTGACACAGAATATCAGGGATGAGCTGGAGCAACCAATCATTGAAAAAGTGACGAGACAACTAATGTTGTACTTCAACCAAATGCAGTGCCAGGGAATGGTACCTCCTATTGAGCCTGAGTTAGCTCCTTCCGGTGCCCATGTAAACACAAAGGGAAGTTGTGTAGGTCCTTCGGGCCAGGACCCAAACACAGATGTATCAGATAGGCATGGGGTTGTATGTTGATGACAATCCTCACTATTGCAAAAACAACCTTTGAAGACGGTTCTGGAGCACATACAAAGACGATTCCGGACCCGTCTTTGTATCAGGCGTCTTTGAAAGTCCACCTTTTCGAAGACAGTTAAGTGACCGTCTTTGTATGTTCGTTTCTAAGACAGTTGAATAGGAATACCATTTAAATATCCTCAAAAAAAAAAAAAAACACTACAAATCTAAGATGGTTATTAATGAGAACCGTCTTAGAATGGTCCAAACAAAGACGGTTGCTAGGGAGACCGTCTTAGATTGTTTGAATTCAAAGACAGTTACGTGAGAAAACCGTCTTTGAATGCTTTTCCTTTTTTTTTTTTTTAATTTTTTTTGAAACGTATCTAAGACGGTTGTTAGTCGAAACCGTCTTAGAATGTTACAATTCAAAGACGGTTACATTGAAGGACCGTCTTCGAATGAATTTTTTTTTTTAAAACCTACTAAGACGGTTACCATGTAAAACCATCTTAGAATTTGTTGTTTTCTAAAACGGTTTTCAGACCAACCGTCTTAGAATGTGTTGCTTTCTGCAATGATTTTCATATAACCCGTCTCTGAATGCTTTTCTTTTTAATTCTTTTTGTTAACCCTTCTAAGACGGTTAGGACGAAGAACCGTCTTAGAATGTATTATTTTCTAAAACGATTTTCAGACCAACCATCTTATTTTTTTTTATATAACAATCATTTCACGATTGATTATATTTTTTTAATTACTGCATGCTTTTACGCATGATAATCATGTTACAATCCTGTTTTACTATGTTTTTAATATATATATATATATATATATTGAAACACATGATTCTATGTAAAAATATACATGTTCCCATTCTTGTAAAAGCAAATTGATCAATATGAATAACAAATTACAACATCCAGCTCTTTCAATAAATAACATTAAAATTTGTGTAATGATGAATTCATAAAAACAATTGGAGTGTGTTGCACTATATCGAATAACATTTCACCTTAATATAGTTGAATTTAAACAATCATTTGTCATACATAAATTTATAGAATTAAAGACAAAGTCCCGAACCTTGATATCTTCATGTGCCAAAATTGCAGAGCCACATTTGTTAGTCTACAAAAATATATTATAGCTCGGCATATTAAGCAAAGAATATCAGAAGAGACATGCAAGTCATTACAAAAACATGAAAGGATACAGTATAAAACATGAGTACATGTTTCTATGTGTACAAAATAAGGTATTGGGATGATAGAAAAGTTGTGGAGGGGAAAATGGGACATTCAATAAAGGAATATAATTATTAGTTTCGAGACAAAAACCAAAAACCAAAAAAAATATATTTGCTAAAAGTAGATAACCATATGACCAATACATGCACATCCAAACATGACCTTGACAAGGTTCAAAGACCTCTAAACAAAATCATGATTTTGTAATGAAAATAAAATACAGGAACAACTTAATGAGTTAAGAGAACTATATTAAAACAAAGTAGGAAAAAATCCTATGGCAGAAATTTATACCTTGACCAATTTCATGTTTTTGCACATGACGATTCTGAAAGACAGGCACTCCCACATTTATAGCCTGTTGACCAGCAAGACAGAAGCATTCTACCTGAAACACAGTCAACATAGTAAATGAATAATATATATGACCCAAATTTATGTTGACTTTGCATCTGTAATATTGTATTACATAACAAACAAGCAGAAACTTTATGTGTTGAATAATAAAACAGTCTATTCTATGTGCACCAACAAAATCTATAAACAATAACAATCCACTTTAAACATCACACCACTTCACAGGGCTACCCACTGGAATGATTACTCCAAGGAACTAACCCTTTCACACATATATTTGTGCAATGGCAAACAGAAATTAGATAGAAGTTAGCAGAAAGATGGTTCAGGGCTCATCCTTTTAGACTATTGAGCAAAGTTACAGATGGAGAACAGTTATTACAAAATGGATGGTTCAATAAAAAATTGCAAAATGATATTTTACAAACATATAAAATCAATTTATCTACAAACACAAACATCTAAAGCAGATTCCTAAGAATCCTACAATATCCTAGTGCCAACTTTATTTTTGTCTCCCAGTACTTAAACACTACTAATATCAATAAACATCTCTTAATTCATTATTTGGACTTCGTTGCCCACACTTTTCAAAAACAAGAATGACATTAATTTAGTATAACAATTAACAAGCATTTGCATGCAACAACAAAGACAAGTGAATAGAAAGATAAATATTGTAATGTAACAGAACAGATTATCCCTTGTCAGAAGTTGATCTTCAGCTTCAACATCTACAGTGCGTTTCCCATGATATTTATGAAAACCTACATGTTGATCCTAAATAATAGATTACACTGCAGCAACAATAGATCAGTATACAAGGCTTATTTAACATACAATCAAGTCTGGAATAGTTACATCATGAGGCCGTTTATTCCAGTGATTGCCCAATATGAAGAATCTAGTTATTAATGCAAAGTGAGAGACCATCACAACTACATTAGTGCCAAATGTAGTTGTCAACAAAGTGCAAATACTCTAGTAAAATAATACAAGACATAAAACATATAGCAAGCAGAATGGTATTGTTAAATACTGATATTTGTAATTAAAAAAAATATATGAATTAATTAAGAAACTCATGTTAAATAAAAGGATCATATTAAAAATTTTCAGAATGATGTACATTCCAAAACAGAAATAAAGCCCCCAAAAATCAGGACACAATAGTTACATGTAATTATGATTGTTAAATTGTACATCACAAGTTTCTTTAACTTTCTGGATAAGGCTTCAATAAGGGCCCAAACAAGAAAGAAAGCTTACTAAATCAATTTATTTCTTTACAAAACTAAAAACTTATGAGAAAGAGATGAAGCATGAAATATGAAAGAATTAAATGAAAGAATAGTAACAAAGTATAAAGATAGATTAGAAAATTGTTTCGATATTGATGTCTGAAAGTTATCAATGTTTAAATTTATAGACAGTCAGCAAAGTTTAATTATTGACATGAAAATGATTCATCTTCTATCATAGGAAACAAAAACTAAAAATATGATCACCAGGAATTTTCTTGTGCACAAAATAGGTCCTTTTTTCCTTTCAACTTCAATAGCATTCAGGCAAAATTTAAATAATTGCATATGTAGCAAAACCAAAAAGCAACCATCAATAGACCAGAAGACACCAAATAAGGGATAATTGAACACATATAAAATGTATTTGATGACAGCATCAGAACATAGGAAAAATAAAAGAATTTTTTTTTAAGAGTCATTCAAGAATTAACATACTAGTCAGTTTGACATTCATATTTGCATATGAACAGAACAACAAAGAAAACAAGTGCACAAAAATTCAACGAATAGGTTAAGAGCACTTCATATAGTTCTATTGGTATTAACTGACATTATCATGTTCTTTTTGAAAAGAAAGCTAACAGACACACACAGAAATTGGCCATGGTTTATGACAAAAGCTAGTAAGCAAGTAGAGAGGACTTACTCAGGACAGGTCCAATCTTCTAGCTTCATTTGAACAGTAAATGGGTAAAACTCTTACCAGTGAATTACTAAGTAGTCGAGATCCAATTTAAGATTCAAATGACATGGAACATTTCTACTAACAGGGACTTACAGTGGAAAGTTAAGTCACCAATATTCATGATAAGGAAGAAGTGTACTACTAACAAAAGGGATATAAAATCACTACAATCATCGTTCAGCCAAAGATATATGGATTGAATACCATCACTAAAAACTATCACTCAAAAAATAATTTTAATCGTTAACAAAATGGGTATAAATAAAACAAATACACCCATCCCACTGGTCAGCAATTCTTCTAAATTAGTATTATCCCTAAAAACTATCTCATCGGAAAAAGAAAACAAATAATAAAAAAATATGATTCCATGAGCAGAAATAACTCACTTTGAACACATCCAGTCACCTTTCTTCATCTCAACATCTTTAAGCAATTGATTATTTGTAACACTTAGATATTGGCCTTCTCCCACAGCATCTTGTGCAGTAGGCTTTGAACGAGCAGGTGAACAAGTAGGAGCAGGGGACTCACTCAACTCAATTAGCTGAGAAATAAGTTTTCTGGTAGATGATTCAACAACTTCCCAGCCCGGTGGTTTGTATCCTCCAGAAAGCACAAGTGGATCTAGTGTGTAGACCAAAAGTATTCGAACTATATCAACAGTTCGGGTATCAGTTTCAAAATCCTTTAGAATCACATAAGCTCTATCACAAGAGCTTCGTAGATTGCAAGCATCACAAACCTGGATGGAACCAAACTAAGGACTATGTTGCAACTCGGTGGTACATCCTTTTCAGGGCTTACCCCAGTTAATGATTCACCAAACATTGACCCCAGAGGTTACACATTCCCTCTATCCCCATGTGTAAACTTCTCCACGATCTGCATGGGAACAACGAAACAGGTATGTAGGATGGCATACAACAGAAAATAACCAATTGGAATGGTTATTTTGCATAATATAATGGCTAAAAGGAATGGGTAAGAGAACATTAGAGCAACACCACTAATAGCAATAAACAGCTCTTGTGTAGATTTCTAATAGTCACCACAAAGAGGTTCAAGTGCATTCCACTGTGTGTTTTGTGGTATCTATGGTATCACAGGTCCCCTCACACACACTGGTGCACTCACACAAAACACACAAATTTACTGGAGAAGAAAACTTTTGTCTATTGATAATAGTCTGTCAAGCCACACAGACTCCTTTACATAATATGCTATTTATAAGCAATAGAAATTAAACCTAAACCTAAAAATTCAAATTTTAAATTGAAACAAAATCTCTCCACAATATCTCTCCACAATATCTCTCTCCATATCTTATCTTTCCCCATATCTTTTGACCCATATCTTTTCACATATCTCTCCACATAATTCTCTCTTTTATTTTAAATTTAAACTTTGTAAACAATATTTATTTTAAAGTTTATTCCAACAAAATCCCCCCATAAACTTTAAAAACTTCTTCCATCTTTCATTCCCAACATCTTCTTAAAATTCTCCAGCAGCAGCGTCGGTAATGGCTTTGTGAATATATCTCCGACTTGTTCTTGGCTCGCCACATAACTTAACTCCACCTTCTTTTCTTTTACTTGATCTCGAATGAAGTGGAATCTAACGTCAATATGCTTGCTTCTTTCGTGATTAACCGGGTTCTTCGCTAACTCGATTGCCGACTTGTTATCAACCCGGATCTCGGTTGCACCAACCTGAACTTGCTCCAGCTTTTCCAACAAATTCCTCAACCAGACTGCATGGCAGACACACCAGGATGCCGCAACATACTCGGTTCTTCCATAAATCGGCTTATAATTACAACACTTAAACACAAATCCGGCCTCGTACATGTTAAGTATCTTAAGCATCCCACCAAACTTCTATAGTTTCTCGGATCAACACGTTCTCCTCCATCATATTTTGAAAGTTTTGAACCGGGTTCCATAGGTGTTGAAACAGGATTACAATCTGCCATCTTAAACCTTTTCAGTATTCCTTTCGCATAAGTCTCCTGAGATACAAAAATTCCAGCTTCGTCCTGTCTGACTTCCAAACCGAGAAAATATCTCATCAAGCCAAGATCAGTCATCTCAAATTCTTTTGACATCTTCTTCTTGAACTCTTGTGCCATTTCTTCACTGTTCCCCATGAAAATCAGGTCATCAACATATAAAGCTACAAGCAATAAATCATCACCCCTTTTCTTAACATATAGGGCATGCTCATAGGGACATTGTTCAAAACCATCCTCCTTGAAATATGCATCAATGCGGGTATTCCAGGCTCTCGGTGCCTGTTTCAGTCCGTACAAAGCTTTCTTCAATCTTAACACTTTCTTTTCTTCTCCGCCCTTTAAATATCCAAGAGGTTGTTCGAGATACACCTCTTCTTCAAGTACACCATTCAGAAATGCTGACTTGACATCCATTTGGTAAATCGGCCACCCAAACTGAGCTGCTTGCGAGATCAACAATCTGATTGTCTCCATTCTAGCAACAGGTGCGAACACCTCATCATAGTCTATTCCTGCCTTTTGCGCATACCCTTTAGCTACCAGCCGGGCTTTATATCGCTCTATCTCTCCATCAGCATTCATTTTCTTCTTATAAACCC
>PYAF01005929.1:55848-131656 GCA_007407185.1 Glycine tomentella
TTGCTAGGTCCTTTGACTCCTCAATCGCACATACAACATTCTCGAAGTCGTCAGTGAGAGACCTCAGAATTTTTTCCACCACTCTGGTATCGGGCAGCATCTCTCCATTTCTCTTTAGTTGATTTACTACGGTCTGGACCCGAGTAATGAAATCGGATACCGTTTCTCCTTCTTTCATTTTCATTCCTTCCAATTCTCCACGGAGAGTCTGAAGTCGGACCTGCCTAACTCGATCAGCTCCCTTGTAGATTTTTGCAAGAATGTCCCACGCCTCTTTTGACGTTGTTGCGCCAGCGATCTTCTCAAATCCGGAATCATCAACAGCCCGGAACAACATATACAACGCCCCTTTGTCTTTCAACCGCGTCTCCTTCAGTGTCTTGTTCTGCGCCGCCGTGTATCCTATCGTGGATGGTGGTTCTTCGAAACCATCATGGACAACCTCCCAACTATCATTAGCTCCCAACAGAGCTTTCATCTGGATACTCCAGTTCTCATAGTTAGCCTTTGTAAAGCGGGGTAATGGCAGACTACTATTTGGACCACTCTCCATTCTCTCAAGCTCTGATACCAATTTGTGGTATCTATGGTATCACAGGTCCCCTCACACACACTGGTGCACTCACAACAAACACACAAATTTACTGGAGAAGAAAACTTTTGTCTATTGATAATAGTCTGTCAAGCCACACAGACTCCTTTACATAATATGCTATTTATAAGCAATAGAAATTAAACCTAAACCTAAAAATTCAAATTTTAAATTGAAACAAAATCTCTCCACAATATCTCTCTCCATATCTTATCTTTCCCCATATCTTTTCACCCATATCTTTTCACATATCTCTCCACATAATTCTTTCTTTTATTTTAAATTTAAACTTTGTAAACAATATTTATTTTAAAGTTTATTCCAACATGTTTAACCTGAATTAGATAGCAATTGCCATTTTCAATTTTAATCTTTTCAATCAAATAGGCCTTTCTGTTTACTACGTAGTTTATAGATTAAATTGAAAATACAAAGTACATACTCACATTTTTATTCACTTTAAAAAATTCTCTTAACATATAATCATGATAGATGCCTAAGTAACCATACTACTATAAATTTATAATGCAGATACAAGGTCAATGTATCCAAGATTGTAGCATAAAATTTGAAATTTCTAAAGGGAGAAATCTGCCTACACAAGACAATGATTAAAGTTGTCTCCCTAGTGTACATTATTTTGCTTACAACAAAAAATCACCAAGGGGTGTGTTGCCCTGGCCAACCTCAAAGTTGAATATCAGCATAGCCAACATACCTGGTATGCACATTGGAATATGCACAAAGGGGAATCTCAACCCACCACATTAGGAGCAACTGGGTACCCAGAAGAAAACCTAAGGAGAAAGGAGCAATTGCATTAGGATCAGTTGCACCCTCAAACCATGGAACTCCATTCCAAGCCTGCCCTATAAAGATGCCTACAACTGCATGAAAAACTAATTAACATATAACCTTTTGAATCTTACAATGAAGCTTCCCTGCTGCAATAAAATGTGGTAACTCCCTGCAATGAACTGCTACCAGGGAGAAAAAAACTTTAAGCATAACTTAGTGAGCAACACTACAAACAGACACATGATGTCAACCATTTTGAAAACTGAAGAATCATATTTCTTAACATTGATTATGACTGTGTCTTTTACTCTTTCTTGAAAAACATTCTTCATTATGGTTATTAGGGCATGGGAGGGAGGTGAAGAACATTCTAAATCAAAATACAATGCAAACCATTCATGCATGTAGGACCTTTTGGGTATTACATAAGCTACCAATGCATACTTATTCTCCCACAAACAAGAATGGGTAGGAGAGGCAAGCCATACTGGAGGAATACATGAAAGTAGCATAGAACTTGCAGGGCACAGTGCTAAGTTATCAACTAAAGTCAGCCTTCGAAAGTAACATATACTTAAATTTTATAGGAGTCCATAATGCTGGCTTTTAAAAAACTGGTTAAAAAGAATTTAATGAAATTAGCATATAAAAATACAAAGACAATATAAATCTCACAGATACGAAGTTCATAGAAGACTAAATATACACAGCCACATGAATGAATTGATTTAAAGGTCAATTGCTGTTAGTGTTTCCAAACTCAAACTATTTTAGATCTATAACTATGGCCTGCACAAAAGAAATAGTTTTCTATTTTTTACAAGTTCCACTAGGAAATAGTTACAAAATGTTATTTCCCAAACACGAGCAGTCCCTCACATCTGGCACTTGAAAGTTGCGGAGTTGTTTCACATAACAGTATAATATTAAGCTATGTCCCATTTTAGACCAACTTCAGCCATGTCCTTTAAACCCTCCTACAATCAATGTAGTCATCATCATTACATTAAAATGCCTCTTTCCTTAATTTTGTTTCAGGATTCATCCAAAAGATGTCAAAAAAGGTCTGAACAATGACAAATAAATGTCTATTGGGCAACAATAGAACCATGTCTAATTGGGTAAAGAAGCAGTAGTCTGGTAGAAAAGAAGAAAAACAAATAATACCTGGTATGCACAATGGAATCCTCCTTTATAGATACAAATTTCCTTGGCTTCTCGTTGCAGCATGAGACATGTTTTAACCATATCTATCGGTGTAGTTACTTGGGTGCTCAGTATGCCAGCAACAGTGCTTGACCTTTACAAGGAACAAACCACAATTACTTAAGCTAGGTAACATAATGGTAAAAAAAATGATGGTCTGAATAATGATAACATGTGAAGACACAAGTTCAAAGTAATCCAGATGTCTATGGTGTGCCAATGTAGACAAAAGACTGTTTCAGTTTGCCATATGAACGAAACAGCTAACACAACTTTCATAAGAAGATATGTACTTTAGTTTGAATACACCAAAAAATCAATGTTAAATCATATTCTTATTTAATTTATTCAGATTAATAATTTAATTTTATTGTTCAAATTTCTTCAGTCTTCATTATTCTAAAGATGTCACTCATGATTTGGTCAATATGCTGGCTTTAACCATATTCCATTTACTTTGAATCAGTTTGCATCAGAAACACTGTAAAAAAGAAATAAAATTGGCAGCAGTGCCATACATCAAATGTTGGATTAAACTTTAATAATAATAAATTAGATATGTGAAGAGTCATGTTCTTAGGTGAAGAAGTTACTCATGTGAAGAGTCATGTCCCTAGGTGAAGAGTTACTCAAGTGAAGAGTCATGTATTACTTATAAATAGTATCTCTTGTAAAAGGCCAATGTGTGGCTTGGCAGACCATTATCTAAAAACATCAGAAGTATTCTACCAGAGAAATTGTTGTGTGTTTGTGTGAGTGCACCAGTGTGTGTGAGGACTTGTGATACCACATCAAATGTATACGAGTACCTTCTTTAACAGATGTCCATCTTCCTAATATCTGCATAATAAGAAAATAAAACAAATGATCAAAAGGCAATACAAGGGTTGAAACCGAAGACAAAAATAAAAGGGGGGAAAGAAAAACAAAAAGACACTTTAAAAGTTGACCTGCTTGGTTTCATCATATGTAGCCACCTGGGATGCAGTCAAGGCAGCTGCTCTGGCCATGGCAAGGCCCACCCCTTTCCACACAGCTGGTTATGGGAATATGATTTTGAAGAAAATGGAAGAAAATATTTAATATAATACTAAAAGATGCACCACCTCACCTTGAGAATTTCCATTGGATTAGTCAGCGCAGTCGAAATGGCCTCAGCAAACATTCCCAAAGCAATTTTATGTTCACATTCCCATATTGGATGAGATTCTAATTCTTCTGTCATTCCCATTTTTGCCTATATTCAGTAAAACAAATTATCAAGTAGCAGTATTTTCTTTTCGATAACACTCAAGCTCTTCATTGTTATCATTTTCTGGTTTTGAATCTATATTCCCAAATCACTACTATGTTATGGCCTTAGTGGGTAATAAAGTTGAACTATAAAGTAAGCAATAAAATAATGTGTGATTGTTGTTCATCAGTGGTTCAATCGAACCTGATTGTTATTTGATCCATTGAAATGGGGTACCATCACCACTATCGCAATCTCCGCCTAATCAATTTCCTGCAATGTACTTTCATTTGCCGAAAAAATACAACACATACATATATTGGCCTATGTTGAAGCATATTTGAAATAAACTTGACAACATTGGTAATATGTAATTAAAGATCCCGAAGTTGGTAATAATGTCTAGAATATATAATAAATACAAAAATGGCAAAATATTTTAATGTTGTTATATGCTGCATACAAAACATCCTACATTGATTTTTTTTTCTAACAAAAATGATGCCCATTTTTTCCTTAATGTTGTTATGATCTCCATGTCTAGCACTGCAACAACAAGTCAAAATACAAATCAGGCAATTACATGTAAAGTATGGAACAATTTAAGAAATTCCACTAAACACAGAAATGTGTTGAACTTGTTATACCTTGGTCCATTCATTCTTCAAACCCCTACTTACTATATTCCACATCCAATGCATTACGTAATACCCACATTCAAAGCCTCCATTTTGCACATGACTTTAAATATCGAAAAATTTAAATTTAAATTTGACATTTGTGTAACACCCTGAAAATTCAAAAACTATGGTCAAAAGATTATATGAATTATTCTTGTATAGCTATTGATGTGAGTATTAGATTATGAGAAATTTGGCTAGTCTATATTTGAATTAATTGGGTGAAATATCAATTAGAGACATTAAGGAAATGTTTGAAGAGAAATGACCATATTACCCTGTCCTTAAATCAGAAATTACAAAAATACCCTTAAGGATAACATGACAATAATGTCCCTGGATATTCTTGAAAATTACAAAAATGCCCCTAGATATTTTAGTGAGATAATTTAAGATGGAAATTATATAAATGCCCTTGGATATTTTAGAAATGACAAGAATACCCTTAGATATTTTTGACTAGATATTTTATAGTGGAAATGACAAATATGCCCCTACGATGAATGATGAATTTACCATAATACCCATCAGACCAAAAATGACCAGATATCCTTAGAAATTTTATGAGAATCTGATGAAATTATAGAATACTATTGACTGACAGAATATCAAAATAGTTTGTGACAAGAAACTCTAGAATAGAATTTCTATGAATATTTTAAGGTAACAACTTTGAAACATTAGTCAGAAGAATTTAAGCATTGGAAAAATATGGAAAAATAATAAATAGAATCTATAGAATTTTCTCTACATTGTGGGGTGCTCAGATTTATTTAATAAAATGGTTTAGTAATTTTGATGATCAAAAATAGTACAGACCAATCAGAATTAAGATAAAAACAGTCTCGTATGCAAGGTTATGTATCACTCTGCTTGTAAGTAATTTAATTGCCATTGAAGTCAGTTTCTGAAAAAACTCTAGAGTTTCATTATTTAATATTATCCTTTAGGTAGAAGAGTTCAAATTGAACTTGAACTTCTCCTATGAAATGCCATGTGTGAAGACAAATTCAACTTGAACTTTATTTTCTCTTAAAGAATGTCATGTGTGAGGCCATTTTCAAATTGAATTCTTCTTTCTCATGAAAAGGTGAGATGTGGATACAAGGAGAATCATATAATTTTCTTCTCTTTAAGAAAAATATCTTAAGCTACATAAATTAAAATGATAAGATACAATCATGAAGGCTTAAGAAATATCTAGCCACTTGTAACTCACTATTAATATAGGAATGAGAAAGCTATCATATATGTGCACAAAATGAGAAGAAAAATCTTCCCTTGTTCCCTTGATAAATCACGTGAAGGAGGAGGAAAAATGGAGAAGTTTCATGGCTTGAAGACAAGTGGAAGGACACTTGGAAGCAAGGTGTCATGTCTTGAAGGATACAAAGTAACATGAAATGAAACAAAATTCTCTCCCTTTCCCTAGAATCCACGTGAAGCTTGGAGAATCATGGAGAAACTTCATGATTTGAGACACTTGGAAGAAAAAGAGGAAGAAGCTTCATGAATTGGACAAGTGGTGGGACACTTGTAAAATTCATGACAAGTGTAAGGACACTTGTAAAGTAAGTCATCATGACTTAGGAGATTTTTTTTTATAAATTTAGTTAGGATATAATGGAATGACATGAAACATAGTTACAATGAAACCAAATGGGAGTAACTAGCTAGGAAGGGTAGATATGTCCATGAATATTATATCATTTTCCAACTACTATATAAAGGGGTGAAGGGAGCCTTAAGTGGAAGTCACATTCAAGACTCCACCTTTCTAACACTTCACATGAAAAGCTCTCTCCCACATCACCTTCATTTCATTTTCATCCTTTCCTTATTAAAGCCTAAATCAAGTGAGAAGAAGACTCCACTTCTCCTTGAAGATCACGTGAAGAAGAGGCTAACATCTTTAGGAAAAGTTTGTCATGTTTTGTAGAAAGAGAAAGACAAGCTTCATAAGAGATTATAAGGTATGTAGAGGGAAGCTTTATGATAAAGATAGTTTAAGTGTTGTTGGTGTTTGAATAAGTGTTTGAATGTTCATGTGTTGTTGAGTGTTTCCATGAATCTCTATGAAGTTCATGTTATGCTAAAAGTTTCTATGAATTTCTCTAAATTCCATGTGTTGCTGAGTGTTTCTATAAACCTCTGTACATGAATAATATGTTGAGATACTGTACATGAATATAAAGTTGAGTTCTATATTTTATGTTGAGTTTCTGAGGAAAGCATGTGAGATATAAATTAAAGACTGATGTTGAAAATAAATATGAGATGATGAAAAGAGTATACCTTAAAGTGAATCAGTCTTATATGTCTCATATGCATATGCCCGACAGGGGTTATTCCGTGTTATTTGCCTCAAGAGGAGGTGTGTCAGATAGCTGCAGGAACTGAGTTCGAGCGTTCAGATAAGAGAGGTCTGAGCTGGGGGGGTACTTGGCAGTGGGGAAATCACGCCACCCATAATGATCATATGTAGTGTGGGTGAGAATCCTGTTGCAACACTATGAGACCCTAACTGATCATTTCAGTTCTATGCCACAGGGATGGGGCTATCTTGACTATTGGTACCAATTATTGTTTAAGAGAATCATGCATCATGATAAGAGTCTAAAAGAGTCATGCATTTTTTAGGATGTTGTTATGAATATTTACATATTGAATATATTTGCTTAAATTATGTTTATCATAAACTTACCCTGTACTTTGTGTCTGTGGTTGACACCTGCTATGACCTCAATGTTATTCGGGCGAGCAGATGAATAGCAAAGAGAGACCACTAGCTTTTTACAAGAAGAGAATTTTGTTTGAAGATATAATATTTTGAAGAGATTATGTTTGAAGATGTATTTCTTTGTTATGGAGTGTTTTAGTTGATTATACTATGTAGAATTGATATCAGTCTGTATTTTACTGTACATCAGATTTATAAATATCAATCAGTGAGGAAAAATCTTTTGTAATCTTATTATATGTTACTTCAGAATTATGAATATTACTCAGTAATGAAAAATTGTAGTTTAGTATTTTTTAAGCAAGTTGAAAAGAATTTTCATCAAAAATCAACAAAATACAAGCTGGTAAATTGAGGCGTTACAATCTGCACATAAATATTGAAAACACTCATGATTGTGAAGGTCATGTAAATGTCTAACCTTGACTTCAATCCAGTTTGGTGCAGATGCATTGCATTTACCATCGACGCTGGTATTCAAAGCCTTAAGTGAACTAATTTATTTAAGACAACGTTCATGATGGTTAACGCATTACCTATATGTTGTAGGGATAAATTCGGTTGACAAAAGTTAAAAATTATTATGTTTTGGTAGAACTTACTTGTTAAGTACAACTTTGATATGAATATCTGACTTCTTACGCAATGAATAAAACCAGACAACTGTATGCGTCATAGGACAAAGAAAAACAACTGCCAATGTGCGCTGCATATTATATATATTAGCAACCAAAATAAACAAGTACAGTTATCCCTTATACAACATTAATTTCGTACTAACTTATTCAAATAAGCTCCTAGGCACACCTCTCTCTGTGATTCCTTGACCCATATTTGAATGTATTGTTGACATTCCAAACGTCTATCCTTTGCATTATGTATCATTTGAGGCTCCAGGAACCCATACACTGAGCTATAACCCAACCTTGTACTCCACTGATCCATAAACCTATTATTAACATCACAAATGTGTTGAAATTGTTAAAGATATACATTGTAAGAACTAAAATTAACTAGGACATGAAAGGAGACATTCAATTGCGATGTACTTACAAAATCCACAACTGTAGTGTAAAAATGTTAAAATACTTGTCACCTGATATAATTTCATTAATATCTGAATATATGATGAAGAATGATGTTTCAACATTAGCAATCCCAAACTTTAGGCATCCCACAACAACTGTACAGGCCTATTGTAAACTTTATACACATTCTTCATCAATTCATCCAAAGGATCAACAGCTTCCAGTTTACTTGACCGACTAGCTGTTTGGGAATGCCTTTTGAACTAATGGGTGCATCCTAAGTGTTTGACACGAATAAAAAATAACATACTTTTAGTAAATAAATTTATAAAAAACAAACATTATTTAATTGCAAGCAACCATGTATATACCTTTTGTGATACTGGTTTCACCAAACATGTGGGCCAAGCGACAAATGTGTGTAGGGCATCTTTGACATACGTATACTCTAACGTCGGATATGGCACAAGGGCATCCCCGTCATAAATTTTTTCAACAGTTACCCGTACGACATCATCTGCATAGTCGACATTATGAATTGGGTGGCTTCCGTCATAAACTTTTCTCAATGCAACTAGCTTTGTCGACCCCTGACATGCAACAAATAAACAAATCATTATTTTCTCATCCACATTTGACGAATGCTCAGTATACATGGCATGTTGTTATCGCATCATTATTTTCTTATCCATTAGTTTTTTTTTTCTAGTAACTCATAACCCCCATGAGAAAGTATGTGTGGGCATTCATTATTTTTTTGGATTTCCTGCGCCTTTTTCCTTATTCCCTGTCAGAATTTGGAAATTTATTTATTTGACACACTTCAATTTCATCTTAAATTTCACTTTATACGAATGATCATATTAAACTTAAACATATATTGCCATCTAACCTGCCAAGTTGGTGTTTGTCGGCTAGAACCAAATTCCTCCCAAGTTTGGGGATGTATACCATACATAATTGAAGGATCATTATTCGTTTGGCTCTCAGGTTCAGCATATATGTATTTTATGGTTAATGAAGACTTGAATGACCTCCATCTTGAGCTAACAGATGACATTATCTTTTTCTTGGCCTTTTCAACTTCTGGGATATCAAATTTTTCCTGCATTGGTATAACACATGTCATAGTTTTCTATAAGAAAATCATAAGATACAACAAAAGTTTATCATATATACTTATGAGCAACTCGGGAATACCAAAATCTGTTCCCAAATTAGGTTCTTCAACATTTCAGGAACGTCTTTCCAAGAAGCATGGACTATAGGAATTTTGTCTCTTGCCATAACCCCAAGATAGCTCTGGAATTTTTCTTTGTAGTTGCCCGATGCTCTTCCAGTTAAAGGATTTACATTCACTGTTGGCCTTGGCTGATCCAAGTCTCTACGAGTCAAGCTTCTTAGCCGGGTCGATTGTCTACTTCTGATAGAGGTTGAATATGAATTACAATGTTGTGAATTGGGAGTCAACAATGGGGTGTCGCCATGACTCTGCAACCAAAACCATAGAACTTGGTCACATAAGTAACGTATATCATATAAAAGGATTAAATCATATTAATATTGACAATTAAGTAAAGCATTGGATAAGCTACATATTGAAAATACATTACATTGTAATTCAGCAATTACGTTTTCATGTTCTCCCATAAACCTGCATCATGATCAATTCGATTTGCATGTTCGTCATCAACGTCATTGTCTTTAACTATGGAGGGCATCCATGTTGAGAAAGAAGGCATTTTACAGATATCAAATGAAGCATCGTCACCAAAGTGATGACTACTAAAAGATGTTCTTCCTTGTAAAACAACTGAAAATCGAGCGTCACACGGATCTGTGATGTAAAACACTTGTTTTGCTTGCTCTGCCATGATGAAGGGATCATCCTTGTAACCCACTTTATCAAGATCAACCAAAGTAAATCCAAGATGGTCTTGACACCAGTGTTACCGTTTACCCACTTGTACTTGAAAATTGGAACTCTAAATGCACTATAATCAAGCTCCCAGATTTCCTCAATTACCCCATAGTATGGTATTGACGCTTGAATTGGGTTGTTATCAGATGCACCACAAAAGTGTAACGAGTCAGTGTCAACAGATACCCCACTATTTTGTACAGTACTTTTATCATCTTGCGACTTAGTGTAAAAGTAGTAGTTGTTGATTTGGTATCCTTTCCAAGTGGGTACATTTAAGTTTGGCCCAATAGCTAACAGTCTCAATGTTGAGGAAGCATTGTCATCACTCAAGATTTTTGCCTTAAACCATGTAATGAAAGTTTTGTTATGTTCTTGCAAGACCTTCATGATGTTCACTCTGGGGTTGATTTTTGTCAAATGTTGTTTGTAACCTTCTAAGTACGGCATTACCTCAGCAGTGTTATTCAAAACATACAAATGATCTTGGGAAAGCTCCTGTCCAGTCATAGTTATAACATTGAATCCTCGTGTACCCTTTCCTCTTCTTGACTGGTTATGACGACTTTCAGGTATGCCAACAGGTTTAACTGAATCCTTGTACTCAGAACAAAACTCAATGCATTCTTCGACAACGTACCTTTCAACAATGGAAGCTTCGGGTTTGTATTAATTTTTAGTGTAACCTTTTAACACCTTCGTGTACCGCTCAATCGGATACGTCCACCGTAAAAACACTGGACCACAGAACCTGATTTCCCTCACTAGATGAACAACTAAGTGGACCATTATGTCAAAAAAAGATGGGGAAAAAACATTTCCAATTGACAAAGGACAATAGCCGCCTCATTCTCCAAATCATCCAATTCTGTGGGGTCAACTACCTTTTTACATAAGGCATTAAACCCTCACTTCCCTATACCCACTGAAGATGTTCAGTTAGCGGGGCAGGTCCTTAACACCTTCCTTGCTTGGCCGACACGTCTTGTATAACCCTTTTCATAAAAGGTATTTTCTTTTTGTTGTGTACGATTTGCTACAAATAAACTGTTGATTGTCATTGACTTATGTTTATCAATTGTGTAGGATAAACAGGTACCAAAGGGACAGACGAAGCCTGTTGGTAGGGCGAAACCTGATGACGATCCCATATACCATATGACATTAATGACCCCGCAACTTTTCCTCAAACTTGTGCAGGTGTCGTGGGATGCAACTATGTTTATGGTGTACAATGATAATGTCCTCTTGTACATAAAGCATGAAGATCTTAGAGAAATAACACACGGTGGTGAATGGCTAAACATCATTGTTAAACTGATTAAGTTATGTTTTATTATATCATGCAGTATTTTACCAATCGAAGATCATTGGATCCAGAGAGAATAAAGATAATTCATATTCAGTTGTCAAGATGTTTAATAAGAGTTAAAAATGAAGCACTAAGTAGTGTTTGAGAAATTTTGCAAATGTTAGACTTATGTAAATCTTAGGTTATAGATGATATTTCTGTATTAACATTATTGTATTTATTAGTATTTGTTCAATAATAATTTGAACATAATATAGATTGCTTGAATTGATTTGATTTTGGCCTAGATTGTTCATGCTTTTAATTTGCAAGTTTGGGTCCAGTTAATAAATAATCAAAATATTAAAAATGCAAAAACAACATTTGTTCTCCCCAAAATCGATGTTGTATAGTACTTACAACATCGATTTTCGAAGAACCAATGTCATTGATGCTTTGTTTTTTGCTATAAACTACTACTATACCACATCGATTTTGGAGAGAATTGATGTTGTATAATGGATTTTAACATCGGTTTTTATAATCCTATAATGCCTCAACAAAGTTAAGTTGTCTACTTAGGTAGAAGGGTGATGTGAGTTTGTTATAAGATTCTTAAGGCATGCTTTTTAATGGGGAAAAGGAAATAGAAAATCTAGCAATTTCAGTTTTTGACTGCCCAAACTGAAGAATGCAGCTGTTTGCAAACAGATCTAGGATATTTCTTTGCTCCCTATTTGTCATAGGTGAGTCCCAGTAATCCCATGAAATACACACAGATCAGAGTGAGAATTATTTGTAGATTGAAGTTTGGAAAATACTAACATATGTATGTGTGATCTGACTTTCATTATCTTCCTATCACAAGGAGTGCAAAGTTCTAGAATTTATATCGCATTGTTTGAAGCAGTTATGCATTAGCCAACAGTAGTGTTTTTACTTGACTTGGTGATGAACAGCTTGGATGGTTTATAACTTGACAAGAAGAACAATTTATTCTTTGAATGTCTATAGGAAACTAAAAACATCACACTCTGAGGGTTTTTCATGTTTTGTGCAGATTTTGAAGTATCTTATGTCATATGGTTCAACAATTCACTTAGAATATGTTATGTTGTCATTTTCAGCTATTGCATATAGAATACATTTGGCCTATGAATTTGACTAGCCAACAACAATATTGTCTAGCTGCATGCTCATTTTTGGTAGGATATATGGGAAAAAAATTCAAATGACCATTAAGTTGTATTCATGTTAATGATATTGAAGTAAATGTTGATTTTTTAGGTGTTATACTGTCGCATTGCTTGAAGACAGAAAATATTCAACCATGGCTCCATTTGGCATCTTTGCATTTATAGCAGATTGGGATAGCTTGTTTTTTCTGATGACTCTATTTTGGTTTGTGCTGTTACAACATCAATGTTAAGTTTGCTACCAAGTAATTACATTATCACTGAATCGACACCCAGCCCATATTATACAGTCTATTTGTAAATCTTTTATCATTTGTCTTGCCAATCGTTTATGGTCAATCAATATATGTATCTACCCAAGAATCATCGGGGAATGGTGATGATCCTATCAGATTAAAAAAATTTTGTTGATTGTTGAAGCTGACTTTGTATAGCCCCCTCCTTAGCCGAAGTAAAAATAATAATAATACTTATATAACTTTAGCTATGCAGCATAAAATTCCCATGACATTGTTCTCAAGACAAAGATGAATTTAGCATTTTTCAGCTGTGACTTTGGCTCCTCTCTGGTGCTGGGGGTACATATGGGCACCAGCTTTATCCAAGAGGAAATAAATTGTACAAATTAAAGGTGTGATAGAACTTTCAATTTATAGGAAAATCAAAAAATCTATTTTCTTTTACATGAATTGAGTTGTTGAATTTGTCTTTAATGCTCTCTTGTGATGAACTCTCGTCAGGATTATTTAGTAATTTAAATTTGATTTTGCAAATATGAAATTGGTATTTAAAAAGTTCTAATTCATAAAAAATGTTCTAATTCAATAACTATACAGTTATAGAGCCTACAATAGACCTTAGAAATTTGTTAATGTTAATGCTTCTTACTAATTTTTTAGTAAAAAATTCTGGTTCATAAGTAAGAACAGAGCCTGACAAGAAATTAAGGATAAGCTATATAAGATAAGTGGATATTAATCATGTAATAAGAAGATAGTTAGATGGAAGAAATTACTTTAGGGGAAACTTAACGATATTCTAATACCAAACCATTAAATTGTTACTAAAGGGAGTACCTCATCATAGAGTCTCACTATACAATCAAGTGCTTGGATTACGCGTGGAGCTACTAGGTCTAAGGTCTATCGTATCTTCTGTTCAAGTTGACAAAATTGTAAATGTGGTCAGCCATACCATCATTATATGGAAAACAACAACAACACACAAAAGAAGGAGGATCATCTAACTTGGTACAAATAATATTGAAAACACTACAAATAATAAAATAAAAATATAAGTAAACATGCGAATTCAAAGGGGAAAACAGAAGCTTTGGTGACCCTCTAAACCCAAAATGAAGAACACAAGCTTCAATGAAATCACAAACCCAAACAGTTCCAAAGTCATTCAAATGATAAAATGGTATTAAACCCATATACCCCAAACCTCGAAATGTCGAACCCCTAATCCAAAATAGAAGATAATGAACTAAAACCTGTCTTTGCGAAACGCGAAAATGTGAGCAGAATCTTGTACAAGGACTGATATTTTTAAATACCATAGATTGACGATGACCACCACAGCCTAACCGGAGGGAAATACCACAGTGGATGACGATGACGGTGCACAAGGCCAGGGAATCGCGAATGTGTCTCAGACGCAGTGACAAAGTAATTTTTTAGGGTACTGCCCTGAAAGCTACTGAGAGAGAGTCCCTTGTAAAAAAAATTAATGCCCAATCAAACCCGGTTAGTAGTAAACGTCTTTGAAGATTATACAACAAAGACGGTTTCACTATAGGCCTGACGTCGTTTGTTAAGTTTAAAGACGGTTTTCTCGTAATCGTGTTTGAAAACAACAACTTATTTACCAAAATGCCACCGTACAGGAATCTAAGACGGTTTTCATACAACCGTCTTCGATTCTGCGTCTTCGAAGGTTGTTTCTGTAGTTGCGACAAGCGAGTTCGAGTAGGAATACAATCCCTATATGCTTTCCATAAGTTTCTGAATATTAGGGGAACTTTAAATTTCCAAATCATTTTCCAGTCACCGTTCATATCGTAATCTTTAGTTTCCACCACCCTATTCATACATAAGTTATATGCAGAGTTGCAGATTTAACAATACATGTACCTTGTTTAGCAGGCCATCAATATATAATTCTATCCTTCTTGACATATTGCATCAAATTAATTTCTAATGTTTTTGTTTGCCTTATCCTCAACAAAAAGATCATGTATCATCACATTGTTCTAGGTTCTAGTTCTTATAATATTAGGTCACACCCACATTCATTCTTGCATTTAGCATTGGGATTGTTTGAATGAATTTGTATTGAGGATCCCTTAGCCATGGATCTTACCAAACACGAGCAGTAGCCCTATCCCCAATACTCTATCTATAGCCCTCTCTTAACAATGTGATGATACATTTTTCAATATCATTAGATGGAAGCATATTTTTTTCTAGTTCGACAAGCCTCAGTTTGCAAATAAAGCAAACAGAGCAGCATAAAATCTAGAAATTTGAACCAAGGTTATCAGAAATGTAAAGTTTTTTATTCATATTGTACAATTTAATTATATTCTCAAAAACATCAATTCATGTAATCAATACAAATCTGGGAAGACACAACTTGTGGCTAGACAAGAGTGAGAATTCTACTTGTGCATCAACCAAATAAATCCCACATCAGTTAGGGTCTTGTGTTGACCCAAACGAGGAAATCCACCTATTTTCACAAACTTTGTTGAGGTGATGACAACAGCCAAGATATTTAATTTGATTTTCTTATATGGTGGCATCCCTCATTTTGAGCCAAATTTTATGAAGATTGAGTTTTCAAGAAACAAAAATTATTTCAATGTTCGTCACTTATAAGGATACAATAAGAAATTGTAGCAACAAGCATTTAAGTATATTGAACGGTATCCATATCAAGTTATTAAAATTGAGTACTTAAACAACTAGAAAGTGATTAGTGTTTAGGTAAGAAAGGACAAAAGAGACTCAGAATAAGAGGATACCAAATTCCTGTGGTATATTATGATTCAACATAAAAAAATAAAAAATAAAAAAACACAACATTAGGACCAACATTCTAGCATAAACATAAAATTTGAACAATTACAGAGCATTTGATTAAACACTAAAAAAAAAGAACTTTGAATCACAACTTGACAATGATTATAATAACTGAAGTACCTTGCTTGCAAGTAGAAAAAAAATGGCCATTGAACTAGAGGAAGGAACCCAGAATACCTAGGCATTAAAAGCAACTCCATTTCGCTGTGAGCAAGGAAAACATGGCCATTCAGGTATTAATTAAGAAGGAAAGAAGAAAGATAAATAAAACCAATAAAATGTATAGCAGCTTCCATGACTAACAAGTTGGTTACATAATCCTCTTCCCTTAGATTTCTTATGATCTCATT
This sequence comes from Glycine tomentella, assembly GCA_007407185.1. Taxonomy (NCBI): domain Eukaryota; kingdom Viridiplantae; phylum Streptophyta; class Magnoliopsida; order Fabales; family Fabaceae; genus Glycine; species Glycine tomentella. The sequence continues at coordinate 71,971 of PYAF01005929.1, forward strand.
CCAAAAGGGGGCAAACCGAGCAGCATCAACCTTGTTATTCTCCACAACCTTTGGATGAAAAGTAATTGAATAAGTAATATTTACTCAAGTTCAAAACAAATGTTCAAAAAACATGAGACCAGTGTAGTGTAACCTTCCCATCAACATAAAAAAAGTTTCTTATTTTAGTGTTAGTACACAGGTATCAAGCAAATAAACATGAATTTATACCAAATTATGTCTCCCTTTATCTATAGCAAAAGGCTGACCTGAACAGACGACTGATGGGAACTCCTAAAAATATAAAATATTGAGAAAAACTATAAAGCTTATACAAAAAAGTTAGGATTATGTTTAACTTGTGCATACAAAAGTTTCCACTTAGATAATATTTTGGTTTAAAGACCTTTGATAACATAGAATCAATGTTGGAAATCAATTTCCAACTTTTTTCCCCCAACATAGCAAGGTTAAAAGCCTATAGATTACAAAAACCCATCCCTTCATGAACCTCTTTACACGAGAGTTTATCCCAAGAAAGCCAATTTATTCCTTTAGAAGTTCTACCCTTTGAACCCCATAGCCGAAATCATCATCTTCTAACACAACAAGGATGGAAGGAGAAAAATACTCATGGTATATGAAGGAATGACTTGAAGCACTGATTTATGATTATTATAATAACAAAAATACAACAAAGCATGCGCATTGAACAGGATAAAGAGAAGCTTCGGTGGCCTGTAAACACAAAATGAAGAACAGAAGCTTCAATGAAATCACAAACTGAAACACGCCCAAACTGATTACAATGATAAAATGGTATGGAACCCATATACCCCAAACCTCGAAATGTCAAACCCCAAATCCAAAAGAGAAGACAATGAACTAAAACTTGGCTTTGCGAAACGCGAAAACGTGAGCACAACCTTGTACAAGGACAAGCGTCGGGAAAATCTTTGGTTGACAGAGACCACCACGGCCTAACCGGAGGAAAATCTGTGCGATGGCAGGCAAAAGACGTGCATGAGCCCAGGGGATGTGGTGACTGTGTCTCAGACGCACTTAGGGGTTTGTATTTTAGGGTACTGGCCTGAAAGTGAAAGCTACTGAGAGTTCTTTGTAAAAAAATAAAATCAACACCTAATCAAAGACGGTTATTAGTAACCATCTTTGAATAGTAAACAACAAAGACGGTTTCAGTCACGGCCCGACGTCATATATTATCAACAAATACGGTTTTCTTGTAACCGTCTTTGAAAAGAACCACTTATTTACAAAAATGCCATTGCACAGGCTTCTAAGACAGTTTTCATACAACCGTCTTCGATTCTGCGTCTTCAAAGGCTCAATTTGTTGTAGTGCCTCCTCCCCTGATTGCCCTTGGAAGATTTATGAGGGGATGACAATCGTGCACCACGTCCCTTTGGGAAATGATCAAGTGAAGGTGGGTGTTGAGGATGTTCAAGATCCTGATACTTACGTCCCTATACCCACTGAAGAGGTTCAGTTAGCGGGGCAGGTCCTTAACACCTTCCTTGCTTGGCTGACACGTCTTGTATAACCCTTTTAATAAAAGGTATTTTCTTTTTTGTTGTGTACGGTTTGCTACAAATAAACTATTGATTGTCATTGACTTATGTGTATTAATTGTGTAGGATAAACAGGTACCAAAGGGACAGACAAAGCCTGTTGATAGGGCGAAACCTGATGACGATCCCATATACCATATGACATTAATGACCCCGTAACTTTTCCTCAAACTTGTGCAGGTGTCGTGGGATGCAACTATGTTTATGGTGTACAATGATAATGTCCTCTTGTACATAAAGCATGAAGATCTTAGAGAAATAACACACGGTGGTGAATGTCTAAACATCATTGTTAAACTGATTAAGTTATGTTTTATTACATCATGCAATATTTTACCAATCGAAGATCATTGGATCCAGAGAGAATAAAGATAATTCACATTCAGTTGTCAAGATATTTAATAAGAGTTAAAAATGAAGCACTAAGTAGTGTTTGAGAAATTTTGCAAATGTTAGACTTATGTAAATCTTAGGTTATAGATGATATTTCTGTATTAACATTATTGTATTTATTAGTATTTGTTCAATAATAATTTGAACATAATATATATTGCTTGAATTGATTTGATTTTGGCCTAGATTGGTCATGCTTTTAATTTGCAAGTTTGGGTCCAGTTAATAAATAATCAAAATATTAAAAATGCAAAAACAACATCTGTTCTCCCCAAAATCGATGTTGTATAGTACTTACAACATCGATTTTCGAAGAACCAATGTTTTTTGCTATAAACTACTACTATACCACATCGATTTTGGAGAGAACTGATGTTGTATAATGGATTTTAACATCGGTTTTTATAATCTATGTTAAAAATGACTACTTTTAACAACGGTCATTTCAACATCCTGATGTTGAATGTCCAAAATAACTGATGCTAAAAGCGCTTTTCCTAGTAATGTGGTTTTCGTTTGCTAGGTTAGGATCAATGCCAGATCTATATTTATTAGATCTGGCCAGGTAGTTGTTGTGTATTTATAATTTGGATCTAGGTTTTCTAGATATGTTTCTGTAGTTGTTTTGTTAGGATCTTGTTAATTATCAAACTTAGACCTAAACATTTGGTTGTGGTATTTGATTGATTTTTGCATTGAGATTTTGGTTTTTTGTTGGATCTGAATTGAAAATGGCATAAACATGGAGGAGACAAAATTGATGTTCCGTCTATTTTAATTTTTTGTTTAATTGATTCTCACAATTTTTAATTGACAAAATTTATATTTTAAATTTTTAAACAAATACTAATTAATAGTTTTTGAGCTGCCATATATTTGTTAGATACATGGGGAGCTTGAAGAAGGATCAAGATATATGCTGAAAATGAATGAGTGTTTTAGCTTTGTACATGTCATTCAATTGTAGGCATTTGTAAATTGCTTGATGTAGAAGAGAATCATCATATGATCCTCTGCATTGCATAAACATTCATTGACTTGCATTCATGATTTTACAAAAGCACATGGTTTGTGAAAAAGGTTTAAGATTTCATGATTGCATCAAAGACAAGGTTTCATGGTTTCGAGTTTTTGGAAAAACTATTTTGGACTGTGTTAATCGATTACCACATATTGGTAATCTATTACTTGAGCCTTGAAGAACATTTTAATCGATTACCAACATTAAGCAATCGATTGCTCAGTATAAACATAGAACGTGACTTGACTATGATAACTGATTATCACTTATTCATAATCAATTACTTAGTTATTTTTTGAAAAGAAGTATCCCTGTAGTAATTGATTACATATCGAAATAATCGATTAAATTTGTTTTCAATCAATTACATATGAAGTTTTAATCGATTACATTAGCGATTTAATCAATTACATTCAGTTACAACAGTTTGTTATAAATAACTGTTGAATTTTTTATTTGATCAGAACATTACAATTCGAGATTTTCAAAGTTTTCATAAGTCTTCTGAAAGAGAGAAAGGATATTCTGAGTTCTAATGTTCTTGTCCCACATATTCAAATCTTCATGATGTATTGAAAGATTTCTTGGACAAGATTTCAAAGAAGCTTTTGAAGAGGAAGTTCTGAAATTGTTTTTCATTTTAAACTCTGATTGGTAAACCATATTCATTCATAATCATTGGATCATCAGGTTGTCTCTCTTCATTAGCTATTATGAGTAAAAACATTATTCTACTGTATCATAAATTTGAATGCACGATTTAGAGAGTGATACTCATTCTCTTTACTATGAGTTAGACAATCTCAATATTTTTCTTCTTTTTTATGCATTTCTCACACTACTCCTACAGCTAGTTATTTTTTTTTATATTTACTATCTCAAACTACCCTACTTTTTGTTTTATTTGTATATTTGATCTTATTAATTGATTAATCATTTCAATCCAACATTTTTTATTTATATCTCTAAATTGAATTTCATTATTTTTTATTAAAATTATCAATATCTAAAAATTACCTTATATTATGAATTAAATTGTTGATAACTTTATAGTAAATTTAAATTATATTTTATACATTAAAATCATTTATTTATTAAAAAATTTAATTACAATATACTAGTAGTAAGTTTAATTAAAAGTAATATTAAAAAATGTTTATTTTTATACATGAAATGCATATGTTACTATAATATTAAAACATTTCTGGTACGACACGTGACCTGATTCATAGTGCACTTTCTTTTCTTATTTTAACAAGTGATGACACACACTCGTATGTATTTTGGTTCATCTTCCACGTTTCCACCAACGACAACTACAACCCCCTTGTTATGCATATTCTTTTCATACTTTCCCTCTTCATAGTATGCACATTCTTTTCTTAGACTTTGTTTGGGAGTTAGGAGGGGAAAGAAAGGAAAGAGATTCAAGGGGAAGGGAGGGGAAGGAAAGGGAAGTAAATGAGGGAAGTTCCTTCCTCCTTGTTTGGGAGTTAAAAATATATTAAGATAGGGAAATTGAGATTTAATAAGATGTTAAATATGAAAATTATATAATTTAAATGTAAAAATATATTAAAAATATATTTTAATATATTTTGGAATTTGTATTTGGGTAGAATAGTAATTTTAATTACTTTTCCTTCTAAAAATCCCCCAAATTAGGGGAACAACAATTTTTAGGCTTTGGAAGATTTTGGAGGAGTTTTAAAAATCCTCAAATCCTTTCCCTCAAAAATTAAAACTCTCAAACAAGGAGATGACACCATCTAAACCTTTCCCTTCCCTCCCTTCCCCTCCAAAATCTCTCTCCCAAACAAAGCCTTACTGTCCCTCTTTAACTAGAGTACTACTAACTTCATTTTGCATTGTTCACCTCACTTTTCAGTTGAGTTCTCAACTTCATAGGTAATTCATTTTACGTTTTGACTATCTCAATTCCCATACAGCCATTGAAGGATAGATTCACTTTTAGCTTCGGCAGAGTAGGTAGTAACAATTCTTACGTACATGTTTCTCTGCTCTTGGAGGGTACAAATCATATGAGTTCATGACTTACTCGAAGGATATGAATGATGAGTAGTCCATACTTCGTATAATCCACAAACTCCAATCATCAGTGTTCATGATGTGAAAATGATCCATTTGCTTTTACCAAAAGTAAAAAAAGAAAATTTATTTGTGATCTTCGTTTTCTTGGTCCTGTATTGTCATACTTTTTATTATAAACATGTTATTAGTGCAAAATATGCAACTAGTTTTCCATTGACTAATATCTGCTGAATAACCTGAACCGCCTGCGTTGTCGTACTAAATACTATCTCAATAGTTTTTCTGTAATAGTAAAATACTGCTTTCAGGGTCATCAAAATCATATGCTTGTATCATGACATGAGTTTGACTATTATATTAATGGGAACCATATGAATAAGGTATGAAGGAGCGCAAAATTATGCATTTGGACCTCCATCCAATTATTGATCATAAAATTACTGAATCATGTATCAGACTTGGTATCCCATATGTAGTCTTGTAATTTCATAGGCAAATGTTAGCTAGATGATTTTAAATGCAACAAAAGTTATTGTTTATTTGTGAATTGGCAGAGAAAAATGCTAATACATGTACCTTTCAAATTTATTTAAGGGTTGATCAGAAAAAAGGAACATCAAACTGGTTGAAAGTTATGGATTCAGAAATGTCCAATCTTGCAACCTCTATACCAGTCCCTTATGGGCAGGAGCTAGTAAAGCTACCCATGACAGAAGTTCCAGAACAATATTTTCGTCCGAATCAAGACCCCCCTGTTGTATCTTACACAACATCTTTGCCACAAGGCCCCGTCATTTACCTGCTCAAATTGTTGTCTGATAATGTAACTGAACTGCAGTAGCTAGACCATGCATGCAAAGAATGGGGTTTCTTCCAGGTTCGGGTTATATTCCTACTTTGTTATAATTTTTACTAATTAAAAGATATGCCTAGATTGTAAACTTTAAGGATATTAGTATATGAACATACTAAGTGGTGGCAAATGATAATATTGCAAGTTTGGCTGCTATTGCTACCTAAAATCATGCAATTTTCAACCTTCATATAACATAATTGTGGCCAACAAGTAAGCAAATTGGTAAATTAGTTTAATGCATTTAAATATCTTGGCCTTTCAGAAGGGGGATGAATCATGTTACTCTTTGTAAAGTTTCTGAAATCCACTGAAGAGACCAGCTAGCTTAGAAGCTTTGAAATCCACTGAAGACAGAAAATGAATCACATAAGAACAGAACAGGTTCAAACAAGAAATAGGAAAGAGTACGGACAGAGAAGATTCCACAGCTACTTTATATCCAATTCCAGAATTCAATATGGAGTCTACATCTAGTCCCAGACGGAACTTAGAATTTTGCTATTTAACTAAGTATCATTTGGTCCACCCTAGCCTCTCCAAGCAAACAAACAAGTAGTTTTCTTCCAATCTAACCTCTCCATTAAACAAGTTTTAGGGTCAACCATGCTCATGAATCACTAAAAGATTTGAAAAACAAAAGTCTTACTCGCTTCTCAAGGTCTCTACCTGAGTTAGAAGCCTCACAAGACTAATACAAAACATTACAGCAGTAGTAGCATAATGTTCATTTCAACCCTCAATTTTTAGGGAAAATAATTAACCTACTCGAAGAGTATTATTCCTAATTAATATGAATGTAATATCCAACAGAAAAATTGAATATATGCAATATTTTAACTTTGTCTTTTTACAATATTAATCAATAAAAAATCATCTCAGGTACCATTTTTGAAATAATTACTATAAAAGTCAACAAAACATACCATATATGACAATATGTGATTAAATGATAGTGTAAAAACATTTCACATTGTAAGTGCAGTCTAGCAACATTATATTGTAATTTGAAAGCATAATCTTTAAAATTTTACGAAGAATTTTGTTTTACACTAGTGAGAGCCTTGTTGGATTAAACTTTAATAATAATAAATTAGATATGTGAAGAGTCATGTCCCTAGGTGAAGAAGTTACTCATGTGAAGAGTCATGTCCCTTGGTGAAGAAGTTACTCATGTGAAGAGTCATGTCCTTTGGTGAAGAAATTACTCATGTGAAGAGTCATGTCCCTAGGTGAAGAAGTTACTCATGTGAAGAGTCATGTCCCTAGGTGAAGAAGTTACTCAAGTGAAGAGTCATGTGGCTTGACAGACCATTATCTAAATACATCAAAAGTATTCTACTAGAGAATTTGTTGTGTGTTTATGTGAGTGCAACAGTGTGTGTGAGGACCTGTGATACCACAAATTGGTATCAGAGCGTGAGAAAATGGAGAGTGGGCCAAGTAGTAGTCTGCCACTACCCCGCCTTACAAAGGCTAATAATGAAAACTGGAGTATCCAAATGAAATCCTTTTAGGAGCCCATGATAGTTGGGAGGTTGTCCATGGTGGTTTCAAGGAACCAACATCCACAGCAGGATATACGGCGGCGCAAAACAAGACATTAAAGGAGACAAGGTTGAAAGTCAAATGGGCGTTGTACATGTTATTCTGGACTGTTGATGATTCTGGGTTTGAGAAGATCGCTGGTGCAACAACTTCAAAGGAGGTGTGGGACATTCTTGCAAATGTCTACAAGGGAGCCGATCGAGTTAGACAGGTTCGACTTCAAACTCTCCGTGGAGAGTTGGAAGGAATGAAAATGAAGGAAGGAGAAGGGGTATCTGGTTTCATCACCCGGGTCTAGACCGTGGTAAATCAACTAAATAGAAATGGAGAGGTGTTGTCCGATGCCAGAGTGGTGGAGAAAATTTTGAGGTCTCTCACTAATGACTTCGAGAATGTTGTATGTGCGACTGAGGATTCAAAGGACCTAGCAACGCTCACCGTTGACGAACTTGCTGGTTCCTTGGAGGCACATGAACAAAGAAAGAAAAAGAAGAAAGAAGAGTCACTGGAGCAAGCACTCCAGACAAAAGCTTCAATCAAAGACGAGAAAGCGCTTTATTCTCCTAATTTCCGAGATAGAGGTCGTGGCCGAGGTGGACGTGGACATGACCGAGGTGGTAGAGGCCGACGTCAAGAAGGAAGGAATAAGGAGCAGGCTAAATCAAGTTGGCAGAATTGGCGAGGCCGAGGTCGTGGAAGAAGCTGACATTCAAATCAATCGAATGTAGAATGTTTTAAATGAGGAAAGAATGGACATTACTCGAGAGATTGCAACTCAGACAGATGTTACAACTGTGGTCGAGTCGGATATTTTGCGAAGGATTGCCGAGATGAAAGAAGAAATGAAACTTCAAACCTTGTTACAGAAGGAGAAGTAAGAGATGGAGGAATTCTGATGATGACTAGAAGTGAAGTCAACCAGGGATCTGAGATAGAATGGTATCTAGACACTGGTGCAAGCAATCATATGTGTGAGCATAAGCATTTGTTCAGTAATATGAGACAAATAGAAGTCGGACATGTTTCGTTTGGAGATGCTTCAAAGGTTGACGTCAATGGCCAAGGTACGATTTGTTTCTTGCAGAAAGATGGACGAATTTGGCGCATCCGAGATGTCTATTACGTGCCCGATCTAAAAAGTAATATTCATAGTGTGGGACAACTGATGGAGAATGGGTACTCGGTTCTCATGACAAACCAAGTTCTCCTCTTGAAGGATAAACAAGGACATTTGATAGTTCGAGTTCAGATGGAGAAAAATAGAATGTTCAAACTAATGTTGAGGAGTGTGCAGGTCAGCTGTTTGCAAATCGAGATGAGTGATGAAGTATCCTTATGGCATCGCCGGTTTAGGCATCTTCACTATGAAGGCCTGGCCGAGATGATGAACAAGAATATGGTGGAAGGGTTGTCGAGTTTGAACTGTGAAAAGAGATTCTGTGAAGAATGTGTGCTAAGCAAGCATGCTAGGAGTCAATTTCAAAAGACGGCCAAATACAGATATCAACAACCACTAGAACTAATTCATACCGACTTGTGTGGACACATTTCTCCTGGATCTTTCAGTGGAAAGAAGGTGGAGTTACTTCATGTGGCAAGCCGAGATCAAGTCGGAGATGTTTTCATGAAGCCATTACTGACATTGCTGCTGGAAAATTGTAAGAAGATGTTGAGGATGAAAGACGGAAGAAATATTTAAAGTTTATGGGGGGATTTTGTTGGATTAAACTTTCATAATAATAAATTAGATATGTGAAGAGTCATGTCCCTAGGTGAAGAAGTTACTCATGTGAAGAGTCATGTCCCTTGGTGAAGAAGTTACTCATGTGAAGAGTCACGTTCCCTGGTGAAGAAGTTACTTATGTGAAGAGTCATGTCCCTAGGTGAAGAAGTTACTCATGTGAAGAGTCATGTCCCTAGGTGAAGAAGTCACTCAAGTGAAGAGTCATGTCTTTAAGTTTCTTTAAGTTTACTTATAAATAGCATCTCATGTAAAAGGCCAAAAGTGTGACTTCGCAGACCATTATCTAAATACATCAGAAGTATTCTATCAGAGAATTTGTTGTGTGTTTGTGTGAGTGCACCAGTGTATGTGAGGACGTGTGATACCACAAAAAGCCTACCATTCCAAAATCTTCTGCATATACAATTGTAGAAATTTGTTATAAAGGAAATGAAGTTAATGTTATTTGCTCTGTACCATTTTTAAGACATGTACAAATGAGTTACAGCTTATTAATCATGGAGTCAACCCTTCGTTGATGGAAGATATGAAGATAGGTTTTGATGAATTCTTCAGTCTTTGAATGGAAGAGAAAAAGAGATTTTGGCAAAAGCCAGGAGAAATGGAGGGGTTTGAGCAGTTATTTGTTATATCTTAGGAACCAAAGTTAGAATGGGCAGACATTTTCTACATGTTCTCTAATCCATTGCACACAAGGAATCCTCACCTATTTCCTAGTATTCCTTCCGGTTCTCTTGCTCTTTCTCTCTATCTCTTCTCTTGTGTGCATTTCTCTCTATTTACCACCTTGGTTAGAACATTATTTGAATAAATTTTTGGTAACTAAAGCATACGTTTTCTCATTGCAGAGATAACTTAGAGTCCTAGTTGTTAAAAGTGAAAAACATTTGCATCACAATAATGAGCTTTATGAGAAAAGCTCTAAAGATCAAACCCAACGAATTGCTAGATGTATTTGAAGATATAAGTCAAGTAATGAGAATCAATTACTACCCTCCATGTCCCGAACCAGAACAAGTCATTGGACTCAATCCTCATTCTGATGCTGGTGCCCTTAACATTCTTCTCCAAATTAATGAAACAGATGGCCTTCAAATTAGAAAAGACGGAATGTAGATTCTTGTCAAACCCCGCCCCAATTCTTTTGTCATCAATGTTGGAGACATTTTGGAGGTAATTAATTGCCAGAAAATCATTTTTTCAGATTCAGAAAAATGTAAGAATAAGTTACAATACACACTAATGTTTTTGATTTCTAGATCTTTGAAATGGTTTAGCAGATACTGACCAATGGAATTTATCGTAGTGTTGAACATCCAGCAACAATTAACCAAGAGAAGGAGAGGATTTCCCTTGTAGCATTTCATAGGCCTCAAATGAACAAAGTTATAAGTCCAGCTCCAAACCTTATTAAACATGAAAGACCATCAATGTTCAAAAGAATTGGTATTGCTTAAGTAATAAAGGATATTTTTCACGCGAGTTACAAGGGAAATCATACATGGACATTATGAGGATTCAAACTGAGGTGGCTAATAAGGCAAGTGTATAGGACTTTGCATGGTATGGTGCTAATAAAGCCTGTACAGTGGCTAATGTACATTACAGCAATAATGACCAGGAATATTGGCTATTGTGTATTGACTGCCTTAAAAGAAAATGAGTTATTTTCATTCATAATATTCAAACCTGAGATATTAACTGAAGATCTAAATCTAGTTTTACTCGAATCAAGATATTAGTATATCTCTTTATTTATCTATTTATTTATACATATTATAAAACCAAGTTGTGTTCCATAGCGTGCTGCCACAAGTCCTATTTACGATACACTACCTTTGCCATGTCAGATTTTTACATGAGCTGTTAGTCTCAGAATCTTTTGCCATTCTAAACCTTGTATCATTTTTTCCTATCCAAACAACCGAATCACCAATTTTAAGTTTAAAAACCAGTTTACCCCAGCGATTAACCAACAGATAAAACTGTTTTAAAAGCTTTTATATTGCCTATTTTTAATACATATATAGACGTTCAAATTCACCTTTGCCATTGGCCCCTTACACAAATGTTCGTGCTAATTATAAGCCTATACAGAGCTATCTAAAAATTCGCATGTTAACTATAAGTTTCCACAAAGCTATCTAAAATCCTCTTAATCCGTACCTTGCTTCTTTGGCGCCTAATACTACAAAGAAGAGTGAAGACTAACTTTTATATGGTTGATATGTCATGTAAAAGTCTCTACATTTATCCATTTTTTTACCTTTTATTCTTTATTGTACAAATTGGTAAAATTACACGTGAACATTAATGTGAGATCACTATATATGTGTTCATCCTCTATGTCCACCTTGCTACAGTAATCATGTATATTTTTGCCTTAAGTGTCAACCTGGACACGACGAGTACAACTTGTCTGCCCTCCAAGTCAGCCCTGCTACAGGAACGCAGACGTCTGTCTACTCAGCTTCTAGAAGCTCCTAGATCGTAACAGCTTATCTATTATATATATTCAAGATAGTACAACTACCTTATCTCTTAATATCTCTACAGTTATCTACAAGCTGTTATTTATATATAAATAACAACATATCTATAAGGTACACATTATCTCTAATTCAAATATAATTACATATCATTATTTGTTATCTTATCAACAGATTATCTAATAAACAAAGGCTCAATGTCCATACTCCACGCTATAAATACATGTTCTCTCTAAACATTTAAGGAGGAGATACAGGTCATATTGACTCACTGATAACTCAGTTCATATTCATCTCCCACTTATCTGAGGCACCCTCGAAAATTCTCCATTTTCATACACTTGATTATTCTTCAATAATTAATGTATTTACTTGAGCGTCAGAGTGTCTTTCCTTTGTTTTGTAGGTCTCTCTCTTGAACAAAGACAATCATTTATCCGACGTGCATAGTTTGGAAACCCACTCATCATCACACGTGAAATTTCTAGATTTTGGTAAGAACATATATATTTCATGACTAGAAACACTATATTCTAACTTGTTAAGTTTTTGTTATTTACCAATTTTGGTGTATTTGTTTTGGTCATTACTGAAACTGATATGACAGCCAAGCCTCAGAAGAGTTACACAAAACAGTCTTGTGAAAAGAGGTGTAACCAAATTGTGTCTCCTAGGATTTGTATATGCATGATTCATAGAAAACAAAAATTATACGACTAGTGTATTTACTTCCAAAAGGTGTTCCTTGGGGTAGCATATAGTTGTAATTTTTTTTTTGGAAGCATTATTCCCATCTCCATTTTCATTCTAAGTTTTCCATCATTGATGTAATTGAAAGTTTCATGTGCTGCAAATGGCAATCCAAATACTTGAATTTTGAATAAGCTAAACTATCTAAGAATTAATAGATAATAAATGAAGAAAATTAGGATAAATTTCATTAATTAATAAGATATGTAACATTTTCCACTATATCGAATGAGATATTGTTAACTCATTGGCAAGCGTATCAGTTTATTGATAAATTGAGTATCAATTAATTAATCCCTTGAGGACTTGCGCAAAACATAGAAAAGCTTCACAAAATCTTACTATCTAGACTGCTAAATTTGACAACTAATATGATTAATTAATCTGGCATAAATGGGTTTTGGAAGCAAACAAGAGAGTAGTGTAAGATTTTAATTTAAAACCAATTGACATTAAGTACAATTGTCCAATAAATATATACGTTGCACTCCAAGAACTAAGGAAGGTGACGTGATATTTCCAAACAAATAGATTGTTAAAAAGGATTTGGAAATTGAGTTTTATAAATGAAATAGATGCAGAAAAGATAGCAGTTTTTTTTTATGTAATTTCACTACTACAAGTAGAGCCTTTGACGATGCACATAAGATGACAGGTGTATCGAAACCATCTTCGTATATTGTTCAGTGGCATACTCATAAATATGAGCTTATATTCAACGACGGGTATTACGAAAACTGACTTCGTATCGCCTCAATTCAATATACCGGTGGCATTTTTGTAATTAAGATGAAGTTATTGAAGTCAGTTATGGGAAAACTGTCTTCGTAGGGACACTAACAAAGACGGTTTTCCTTGAACCGTTTTAATATTTCAAACAAAATTTCCACTCATTTTAAAAACCTCGCATTCTCCTCAAACAGAAACCCGTGCCTTAGCCTCGTGCCCTAGCCTCACTGTCCTTCTGTCAATTCATTTCTTCTTCATTTCGTTTTCTCCTCCGTTTTCGAAGCTCGGCATCAACAGCACCAGAACCAGGTTTTGTGCGATTTGCCATCTCACTGTCGTTCTCTCCTGCTTACTTTTCAGCTTCTCTGCTTTGGCATGTGTTTTTATTTTGCTCCATTATGGATTTAACTTGACACAACTGTCTCTGATTTTGAATCTGAAAGTGCTTTTACTTATATCATTTAGGAACCTAAAGTGCTTTTAGTTGTGTGCATTTGTATTTTGTGGGAACTCTTTGCTCTAAAATTGTTGGGATCAGAAAGGTCAATCCAAGCTCTTGAAGGTAAGCTTCCCGTATATGGTTAATTTGGTATCTTTTTTTTATTTAAAGTAGGAATAATTAGTTGTACATCTTCCTTCTATGATAAGAAAAGCTGACCCAGCCTCCTCCATTCCGACTCTTTGTTGCTATAAAAAAACATAAAATAGAAAACAAACTAAAGGTTATTATTTAGTATCATGCTTACAAGAAGAACTAATATGAAATTAGATAATGTGACATCTGCTATTTGGGATATGAACAGAAACAAAAATAAGAAAAATGGAGAATTGTGAATGGTGCATCAGTATGTGGCATAACTAAAAGTTATTATAAAAACAGTGGTGAATCTCTATTTTTAGAGAACCTAATTTGTAGTGGTTTATACTTTGCTTTAGACTGCCATATGTCATAGAACAAAAGCTGTTAATGACCCTGTATTAACTAATTTGTTACTTCATAGAACAAATTCTAATTCTAATATTAAGTGATTGGGACATTCGGTTAATTTTAGCTGTATTAAACTTGTGGCAATTTTATTTTTTTTCCTGTTTATTTCTTTTTGTTCACCAAAAGCAGAAGCTTCTGTGGTTATTTTTTTACTAGATGGATAAGAAAAATCCTAGGGACAAGCATTCGAAATTGTAGAGGTTACAAGTTAGAAGTTAGAAGCTTTGATCATATGTCTGGTTCTTGTCTTTGATCAAATATATGTTGTCTTGTGTTATGTGTCAATGTCATTGATTGCTATTTGTGTTTGGCTTGTACCATTCATTCATACTGCTTGAGTAGTTTTTAATTGTTGGGGACTGAGGTGAATGGTGTCAACGCTGCTCTTAGAACTATGGATATTTAATTCATTCAGTATAGGACTTACATTACGTGTGTCAACTTCTGAAATGATTTCCTTTATGTCCCTGCCATCATGCATGTTAAACTGAACGAGTGCCTGCTCTAGTTCTTCAATGGTAATGTACCTGATTATACAAACCAATGACAGTACAACCTAGCTTAAACAATCAATTTCGAAATGGAGGCTGATATATATTCAACATGTAGTTGCTTTTTATTTACCTGCTGTTTTGTTTATCAAAGTATTGGAAAGCAGTATAAAGATAACGGTCTTTGTTCATTCGGTTGATTTGCATTATTGTTGTAATGAATTCATGGTAAGCTATAGTTCCATGGCCATCAGCATCTGCCTGTAATATGAAGGGAAAACATAAAATAGTGTAAGTAATCTATGGTTCCCACCCAGTACTAATAACAACTGATGTTTGGGCCCGTGGTCTTGATGTACAGCAGGCAAGTTGTGGCACAAGTCTTTCCTTGTAACATGAAGAAAATTTCCAAAAAATTAGCATGACTTGGCTGACAGTAGGTTTTTTTGCATTGCTTCTATCCTTGTGGCCATGAAGAAAATTATTTTAATTATTTGATTGATTCCCCTCATGACATATCCCATATATTGAGTAACATGATTCTGTCATTATTTTATTGTGTTTATTATTAATTATTAATAAAATAATTATTAAACCAATATTAAAAATCTTGTATAATGAAGCTTGTTATGCTGGAGCATTGCTTAGCAAGTTACATATCTAAACTCTAGCAGTTTTCTACTGCAACATTAAACTAATTGGTGCTGCTTAATACTACTACTAATGTGTATATTTTTTAATGACTAAGAAAGGACAATGGTGAAATGATTAAGCCTTAACTAACTAATGGAATTTTTATGAAATTTGATTGAGGTTAGGTTTTATGAATTCTTGGATCCCTTTCCTCATTTGAAATCCTAAGTCGTAACTCTTAAGGTTTTTGAAATCTGTGTTTTTGCTATGAAATGTGCTTTTGATAATCTGTCTCCTCTAGATCAATTAACACGAGATTGCCTAATTCTGTCAGAGTACTTCTAGCTGTGGCTGCTGCTAAGAATTGGTGCTTGTAGCAACTAGATGTCAATAATGCTTTTCCCATTGTTTCTAGTTTAAGTATGGTAGGAAAAGATTATGATTACATGATTCTTGATGATTATTTTCAGCCATTAGGACATGTTAATGTTCTGCCTAGCCATTTGACTTATATGATTTTTTAATGAATTTTTAAATAGGAATTAAGTGGTCTTTGTGCTCTTGTAAAAGATCAGTCAGCTCCTATATATATAACCATTTGGGATGGAGGAAACCTTGAAGGTTTAGCAACTAAGTAAGTTCATTATATGTAACATGATGAGTGTTGTCACATTTCTTATAATTTTTATGCCTTTAAGTCTGATATAAACGACATATGAGTTGTAGCATGACAGAACCACAGCCAGATATAAATGCCTTTAAGTCTTATAATTTTCAATAACTTATTCAATTTTTTGTTCAAGTTCTATTATCTTTCTCTAGTTAGAGTTTGTTTTTCATTTGAAATTGTGGCTGTTACATACATACATGCATCATATTTATGAAAAGAATGGGGCCCCTAAATCTATAGAACTGAAGGAAATTGGTCCACGGTTTGAGTTATACTTGAACACATTGCTGCAGTTAGGGAATGCTACATATATGACTCAACAACATAAACTTCTTGGTCTTTATCCTTCTAAGCATTTTTTTCTCCTCTTGGTTTGATCTTGTTCTTTGCTTAAATTTCTTATCTTTGAGTGGCCAAAGGAATGGAACGTGGGGTTCTTGATGGTATCATCAATAGGCTGCTTCAAGTCAGAGGGAGACCTGGGAAATAGGTTCAGCTTTCAGAGACAAAAACCAGGCAACTTTGTGCGGTTTCCAGAGATATCTTTTCGAAGCAGCCCAATCTGTTGGAACTTGAGGCACCAATTAACATATGTGGTATCTATTTGCCAACACCATTTTATTTTTCTTACTTTATGTTTTTTAGTCACTTATTAGTTTCTTAGTCAATTTTAGGATATGACTATGCTTTATATATATGTGTGTGTGTGTGTGTGTGTCACTTGCTTAATTTAAAACTTGATGCTACTGTAGCTAGGCAGTTCCAAGCACAATTTAAGCTTGTGCAGTTTGTTAACTCCCTTGGTATAAGTCCAGACATCTGGTTGTCATAGAGGTAAATGGAGCTCAATCTCTGCAGCCTTCCAATCTCCAATGGAATTTTACCTTTGAAAAAGTTACCAAATAGGAAAATACTTTCCAAACATTGCATATATTAGCAGCATAGACACACTGATCAGACCTTTTGGGGCTGATCATCCAGGTTTGTGGCCTCTTAGAACATTTTGGCCAGCCCTGTTTCTTTTGTAGATGCTATGGGAGACACAATGCATTGTCTTCTTCATGCTTATGCATTTGAGTTCCCTTGTAATCAAAATAGTGAAATTTGTAGATTGAGACATCATTCTATTTTTTTTCATGAGTCGATGAATTAAATAACAATAAATATGTATATTTTAAAATATATTTGATGACATATAAATATATTAATCTTGCAGTATTGAACATCAGAGTTAAATTGTTGATTTTTTAGTACATGGAGAATGACTTGGCTGGGCTTGCATCACATGGCTGAAGTTTAAATAAGCACATGTAAATATCATTCTCTATGCTTATGGGGGCAATTGTCTTTGTTCTTACTCATTGTTGCTTCTTATTTTCTTTTGATTTAGTCTCAAAGCTTTGGTTCTTACTCCTTGTTTATTTATCAGGTTATCATTTAAATTGATAAGTCTCAAGGGTTGAGTAAAAATCAATTACTTATCATTTATGTTAACATGGGGTGTGGGTGGTGGTACAATGTTTCCTGATGGAGCAGAGAAATATATAGAAGTAGGCCGGAGGCCGGAGAATCGTATCTTCCCAATGAAAATGAATTTGGTCTTGAGTTATGTGATGATTCAGATAAGCTTGGTAATTTCTAGCAGACTATTGCTAGTTTAGTAGTTTAAGTTTTTTCCTCTTATTTCCCTTGCTTCTCTTTCTGTCTTGTCCAGCATTGGTATATTGATATATATCACTTGCGTGAATGCTGTCATTGTTAAAAGATCTTCTTGATTATTTCAAAACGCAAACATAACTTGATTGTTCAACAGGTACTTCAAATTGAAGAAATGTGTCAGTAGGACATCCTGTGTGGGTGATGAATGTAGTTCCAGCACAAAAGCCACCCACTCTTGATGTTATATTTGACAGAGGCCTTATTGGAGTCTATCATGATTGGTGAGCTTTTTCTGAATGTTACAGTATTGTTTCTCTTAAAGGAATTCTCCTGAATCTTTCAAGCTTTGATCTTTTGACACATGTGTTCAAATAAACTTTTTTTTAACTGATGATGCAATTTCAAAATAGGATATATTTTAGGAAAAATTTGTGTTTTGGCAATGATTATTCTCTTTTAGACCAGAACACTGATTGAACTGGATTTCAGCTGTTTCATTTGCTTACAAGTTGCTTCCTGCATTCTAATTTTGACTAGTTCATGATGCTTGTAGCTATACTTTTCTTGACAATTACTGCTCTCTGCAGTATCATTGGTCTGTCTGCGTGGCTGCATAGATATGCTTGTAATATATGTAACAGAGATTCATTCTGTGTCGAGCTAATTTAGTTCTCTTGAGATTATATCTCTAACTTTTTGTAAAGACTTAACATGTATTTCTACTCCAAAGCACACACAAGTGGTCATAGGTGTTTTAATTTGAGGTTTCAGATTTAATATACAATTTTTTTTATCTAATTTCCAGCGTGAATAAAAATTATTATATAAAGAAATAACTAACCAACACAAAAAAACCCGAAGAATTAATCTTATTTTGGAGATATCATTTGGTTTAGAATTTGATTGTAATTTGATAGATTAGCTAGGCTATATCCCTTGAACATGTTTCATTGCCTATTGATTGAAAGTGCAAGTAGATATTCTACAAATTTAAAATAAATAATGAAATAGTGATGCTAATAGGGTTTTTAACTCAAGGAGCTATTTCAATGAAATGAACATTTTTATTTTTTATTTTTGCATTGATTTCTGTTTTCCTTAAAGTATATGTTGTTGTGTATTGCTTGTGTTTTGGGAGAATTCAGCTCATGGTCTGATTCTGAACACTTCTATTTTTTTTTTTTGATTTTGGTGAACAGAATAAGAACGAAAGAAAGAAGGTGAGGGAGGTGGGGATTTTGAAGAAATATCCTGACCAATTGAAGAAGCATATTGACAACTTGGAAATAATGAGTAAGTCGTGCTTTATTTTGTACTAGAAGACAGTGAACTCCGATATCATCTATTTCGCTTATCATCATTATTATTATGGAAAAATGTTTATTGAGTGTTCAATTGTTTATAGACTATTTGATCGAGCATCTGGTAGTTGTTGTGGTATGAATGAATCTCTTATTCTGTGTAATTGTGGGAATCAATTTGCAGAGAGCAGTATCAAATTTTGAAATATAAACATTTATACATTGTCTTCTACCAGATAGTTGCAATGGGAAATAATGTTACTACATATACATGGACTCATGTGGTTGGCTACTTACTGCTTTGTATGGTTTTTTGGTGTTATTCCTAGACACATGGGGTTTTTATCTGCAGTATAGCTTTTTTTTTCTTCTTTTCTTGGGGGTGGGGGGTGGGGGTGGGGATGTTCTAGGTTGTCTTGTTTATTCTTTATTCTTTTTTTTTTGTTCATACTCTATAATTTCCACTTTTGTTTATAAACTGGTTTGGCTGGATATATTGATCTATTACTTGACTATAGTTGTTTTCTGGGATGTAATTTTATAATTGTAAATTAAGTATTATGTCTTTTTAGGATGCTTTTACCTATTCAAATTCACTGTGCATTGTTGGTTGTGGCAGAGGCTGATGGTGCTTTGGATAAAGCAAGAAAGCACAAGAAGAGACAACTACAATATACACTTAATCTTGTCATAAAGAAGAGGAGGATAAGAACATATTGTGTTCTTTGTTTTGGACCACTTTTCTCTATAATTTGATATTGCTTTGTAGATTGTCCTTTACTTGTGTGATGTGCACAATTATGTGCTATCTTGAATGTAAAGAAAGAAGAAAAAATGGTGAGGACTGGTCTATGAATTTTTAAAGCCAATATGCAATAAAATTTTCAAATGGTGAGGACTGATATCTTGGCAATGATTTCTTTGACCAATAAAATGTTTACCGTAGATTGTGCCAATGGAATTAACAACTTTTCTGTTATTGAGGTGTTTGATTTATTCCTTTCATGTTTTTTTTTTGTACTTATAACCTTTTAGAATTTTAATTTAGGATTTTGTCCCTATAGGGTATTTTCTTCTTACATTATAGAATATAAGTAATTACATGGCTAATTGACCATGTTTTGTTTTGAAAAGCAAATAACCTTTTGTGATTTTTATCCATTTAAAAAATAAATAAATAATACATACAAAGACGATTTTGCCTAAAAATCATCTTTGTATGTATTATTTTTTGTTTTTTTTTTTTTTAAAAATGATACAAAGACGATTTTTAAGCAAAGCCGTCTTTGTATGTGGACATACCAATACGGTTTTGCCTAAAAACCGTCTTTGTATGTTTTGTTTTTTGTTTTTTTTAAAAAGGATACAAAGATGGTTTTTACGCAAAACTGTCTTTGTATGACGGTTTTTACGCAAACCTGTCTTTGTATGTTCACATACAAAGACAGTTTTGCCTAAAAATCGACTTTGTATGTATTTTTTTTTTAATTTTTTTAAAAAGGATACAAAGACAGTTTTTAGGTAAAATCGTCTTTGTATGTCCACATACAAAGACGGTTTTGTCTAAAAACCATTTTTGTATGTGTTGTTTTTTTTAAAGGATACGAAGACGGCTTTTAGTGAAAACCGTCTTTGTATGTCCACATACAAAGATTGTTTTTACTAAAAATCGTCTTCATAGGTCTTAAAAAAAATCAACGATGACGGTTTTTTGAACCGTCGTCGAAAGTGTTGATTTTCAATGACACGCACAATAGCGACGATTCTTCAACCGTCGTCGTATGCAATTTAGAACCGTCATCGAATGCAGCGCCTGTAGTAGTGTTTCTCTTATTTCTTACCTTTTGTGCTTTAAATTTATTTAGCTAACTTGTAAGAATTGAAGCTTGTTCTTCTTAACATTTATTTAATAAATATAAATATTTCCTAACATATAGATTGTTAAAAAGGATTTGGAATTTGAGTTTTATAAATGAAATAGATGCAGAAAAAGATAGGAGTTTTTGATGTAGTTTCTCTTATTTCTTACCTTTTTTTCTTCTTAAATAATAAATATAAATATGTTTCTATAGCACTTAAAATATGTCTCTTTAAAAACTATCCTTAAATTGTTTTACATTTGTGTACAATATTTTAATTTGTTTCTATCAACTTTTTTGAAAGTTTTCAAATTTGTTAAGAAAACATAATTCAATTCTCCATTCTTCTATTTTCATCTAGTTATTTTCACATGCAACCACACCTCATTAACAATGCTTAAAAGTTTGTCAAAATACTACTTCATTGTTTATGACTCCTTCATGCATCCATTACATTTCAAACCTCGTGATCAAATTCAAGACTTGCATATCCCTTTGATTTTCTCATTTCCTTCATATATTGGATAGGTATTTGATGGGGTTGATAACCCCTAGTTGGCCCCACCAAATACCTATTCAGCACAAGAGAATCTCAATTGTCCCCCCACAAATAGGCAAGTAAACCCATATATGTTAAAGCAAAATTGTTTGATTAAGGAAAAAGAGAAGTTTAGGCCGCTTAAGCGTTACTTAAGAAAGAATTACCTAGATGGTAATTCTTGCATGAAGGCCCACGGTCCAAGGACCACAAAAGATTTGTATAAATAAGCGTTACTTAAGAAAGAATTACCTAGATGGTAATTCTTGCATGAAGGCCCACGGTCCAAGGACCACAAAAGATTTGTATAAATAGGGGGAAACCCCTACGTAAAGACCATTATCCATTTTTTAGCATTGCATATACTCTTTTCCACCCCACTTATCGCTCATAGCCGAACACTAACTTGAGAGTCAAACAGTATCATTTGTAGGTACCACTTCTCAAATACCCCATTCGGAACATACAAAATGTTGGAATAATCAGGAATTTAAAAAGGGGAGTTGAATAAATTCTTTTCAAATATTTACCAATTTGTTTCTTAAGGTTCAACTAAAACTAACCCCTCAATATAATCAAGTTTTCTTAAACATAAGATAATAAAAAAAATCAACATGACAATGAATACACAATTTTATGAAAAATAGAGTATTATGACCCTTTTACAACAATTTCATTACCAAGATTGATTATCAAATCAAAGGTTTAGAGAAAGAGAGAATCACACAAAGAATTTATATTTGTTGAGTCCTAGAAGTTCATACATCTAATTGTTCTAACACTCCTTAGAACTTCCACTAATAGAGAATCAAATACAAACACTATCCACAAGCAATTCTCTTAAATTCTACTCTTCTCTTGAATCCTACAAGAGAAAGATAAACAGTTGAAAACCTATAAACTCAAAAAATCCCTTGATAACCCTAATCAAAGTGAAAAGCTAAAAAGAAATTGAAATACGAGAATATATACACTTGAATATGCAAATCGCAATATCTTCAAGCCTTTATTTTCTTTACTCAAACCATGATGAAGAATGAAATAATCTTGATGACCATGAATCTGTCATTGAATTACAGAATAGTTCCCTGACATGACTCTTAGAAAGTATTTTTTAAAAGATAAGATCTAAACAAGAGTCACTAATGAGAATGAACAAGAGAGGGTATATATATTTCTAAAAGAAAAAATAGTTTTAATAGATTAACAAATGGGTAATCGATTAATTCTTTCAAATCCTTCTTGTTCTATATTCCCAGAAACTTGGTAATCGATTACAAAATGCGGTAATCGATTATCTCGTTTCACAAAGAGCTTCTCAAACTTCTATGATTTATGGAATAATCGATTATCAAATGTGGTAATCGATTATTTTGAAACACAAAGAGCTCCTAAGTTTACAAATTCAATCTAATCAATTACAATATATGGTAATTGATTATTTCGAGCTACAAAGACCCTCTTCTTTGAAACTGGCTTGGGTACTTGATTACAAAACTTGGTAATCGATTAATTCGATAAAACTTGTAAATATTTCAAGATAAACAAGTTTTGTTGCTTGTTCGAATACTTTATAATTGATTACTTGAACTTGGTAATCTATTACAAGTGTTGAACTTATTGCTTCTTAGTAACGTTGAGATCAATCTATACATCGTCTCATGTTTGATAACCACTAAACATGGATAAAGAGAACTAAGTCTAAAACACTCAACATGTCTAGTCTAAAACCATCCAATACAAATGTCACATCTTTAGAAATTTGTTTGATATTGTAAAATTATTAAAACCAAAAGATCCTAAGACTAGTCTTCAAACTCTTTGATTCAACACAAAAGAAGCGGAAAAGTAGAATGACCCCTCAATAGAAGAGATACAATTCGATCATTATTTGACCAGAACACTTCATACTCCTGCTTGAGAATATTGCAGTGGCCTTTGTTGACTTTAGAGTCACAATTTTGGTAAAAATTGCTCGAGATACAACGGAAAAAAAAAGATAGGACTTTGCCTTAGATTTTTGCTACTTTCTTTCCTTATGATTCCTGATTTGTGCAATAATTAGATTTGATTTTAATATATCAATTTCATAATCCTCCTCCACAGCCTCCATTCTAATTCCCCATAAGTGATATTGGCAATGTTAAGAAGACTATGAAATGAAAGTTAAAAGCTCAAAGTTTTCGTTATACTAACAATCTTTAAATACAACTACAACAGATGCAGCATAACCAGAAAATAAGGATAAATAAAGCTTCTGACAAACTTATAACAGCTCATAAACTCTCGTAATAACAAAAGCTTATGATAGCCATGACAGTAGGAATTCTACTATAGACTCTAGTAATAGATACTTATTCATATTCTCAACATGTTTTTATATTCGCTGGGAACACGTTTTATTTTACCATTTCAAGCAAAGTCCTACATGAACTTCTATCATTTATCAATCTTATTTTGGATCCTGACCAAATCAAGGCATGATTTTCCTTTTAGCTCGCCCGAAAAGAAGGCTTTGTAATAATCTTCAACAGATATTTTTTTGAATATTGCAGGTCTTTCAGAAGTAACAAGGCTTGATGTTGGACCGATAACTGTGTTCATTTGAGGCATGTGAAACGAGGCAACGGAAATTCTCTCTTTATCTTTGTTAATAGTTGCTCGGTGTTCGATGCTCCGATAAATTCCATTGGTCAATATCTACCCAAACCATGTAAGAAAAGTTAAAAATATATGTTCTTAGAGGTCAAAATATTTGGAATACACAGTACTATGCTACCCAGTTATAACTACGAATTTGTTAAAATAGTTTCAAAATTGTATCTTGCAATCATAAACCTTTGAAATAACAAATGGAAGTATATTAGCAACTTCCCTTTTGTGTATATGTATAGATGGCAAGCACATGAAATTCAAAATATTTATTGGGATATTGGATGTCTGATTAATTCTTCCAACATGACCTTGCCACTAGGTAGATCCATTGAGTTTCAAATCCCATATGAAGTTTTCTCACGTGCAATTAATTTGTCTTTAATTATTCCATACTTTATGGTCGATTGCTTATTCAAAATTTTATTCTTACCTACTCATACAACTAATTAAATTTAAAATAATAAAGGGACATGTGAATGATATTCTACCAATTTTACCTCCAAAATGTCTCCAACGTTGATGACAAAAGCATTAGGTAAGGGTTTGACAGGAACCCACTTTCCATCTTTTTTTATTTGTAGGCCTTCTATTTCATTGGCTTGGAGTAGAATGGTAAGGGCACACGCATCTGAATGAGGATTTAGTCCAATGACATTTTCTGGTTGGGGGCAAGGAGGGTAGTAATTCCACCTCATTTTATGACACAATTCTTCAAAAACGTAATCGAGCAATTCATTCGGTTCGATCTTAAGGGCTGTTGCCATACGCTCAATGATTGTGAGGCAAAGTTTTTTCAGTTCCAAAGAATAGCTCTGTAAATTATCCCTGCAATGAAACAATGTTTGTTTGAGTTACCTACTTATATCAGTCAGTGTTGTAGTTAAAACTTAAAAGGATATACAGCATAAGGCTGGCCAACAAATAAATGTTTATAGATCCACAAGGTTTTAAAAAATGATCTAAAATTACAATTTTGACTGCAACGTCAAGGTTTTTGATGTATCTGCGATTGTAATTGTAACCATATGGATCGTTTCTGTTTGCAAATTCCTTTAATATTTAGGAATGGATGCAATAAAACCCTAACGGTGATTGCAATTTAAAATGATAAGAGTGGGAAACAACCTCAATGGTTGGGGAAAGCAAGGAAATAAGCGAGGATTCCTTGCGTTTATTGGAAGTGTGTGAATCAAGAACATATCTGCCCATTCCAGTTTTTGATTCTCAGATGCAACAAACAACTGACCAAAACCTTCCGGATCTTCTGGGGTTTGCCAAAATTGTTTCTTCTTTTCCATTGGAAGATTCAAGAACTCTTGAATATCTCTCTTCACACTTTCCAGCAATGAAAGGCTGACTCCATGATTAATCAGCTGTAAATAACTGATAATAGAAATCACAATGTTAATAAAATTAAATTTATGTCCTTCTTCTACTATTATTCAAGAAAAAAGACATTCTTGAAAAAATAGTATTGCACAACAAAATATGTATAAATGTTCTCAATTGTCAAGAGTATGAACAAATTCTTATTTACTTTAATACTGGTATATTTTAGACATTGAAATATCACCATTAATTTATGATTTTAGTCCATATTAAAATTTTATTGATTTTCAATCCTCCATTTTTTGTAAATAGTATTTTAATCTCTCAAAAATCCCTTTTCACGGACTGAAAAATTATATTTATGTAAAGATTAGGAGTAAAAATGAATGAAATTTTAAAAAAGATTAAAACCATAAGTGATGTCATTTTTAAGTATAAAAAGTATATTTTAGTCTTCTCCGTTTAAATCACATGCATGTTGTATTGTTAATAAGGAACAATCCTACAAGCACCTAATAAATTTATTTAGTTTTTTTCCATAAATACTGGAGTGTGAACTCATTCTCACATGCTTAAGGGATAATTTTATCTATCAACTATCCCACTCACCGTAAATCAATGCAGGAATCAACAATCTGAAGTCATTGACCATATTAATTATAAGTCAAAATTGTGTGATGGCATGATTTAAAATTGCTTTATTATGTTCATGAAACCAACTCGCTTAAACGTCAATTATAATTTCCTTAAATTGTATTTTGCTTTTCATTTTAATGAAGTGAACTCTAGAATGTGATGCTTAAAGCAGAGTGAAATATAAGGATGAGTAATAATTCAAACCTGGAAGAAACCCCATTCCTTGCATGCATGGTCAAGCTTCTCTAGCTCAGTTACATCTTCTGATAACAGTTTGTTAAGGTCAATGACCGGAACTTGTATGAAGGTTGTGTCTGATATAACAGAAGAATCTTGATTTGGACGAAGATATTTCTCTGGAACATTGGCGATGGGTTGCTTTGCAAATTCCTGAACAGAAGGCACCAATACAGAAGCTCCAATCTTGGACATTTTCTTCACTGGTGTTTCCTCTTCGTTGTGTTGATTTTATTTGAAGCAGGTTGGTCTCACTTTGGGATATTTTGGACAATGCAGATGGTTCTATGAAGTTTCAATGAACTATATTAGTAGCCATGACCCATGAGAACTAAAAGAAATTATTATTAATATACTATTGGACTTTAATTTTCAAAGCATTATTATTAAATTGTTTCACCCTTGTAAGACATTTATACAGGGGTTAGCCAACAACTCTAAATCCAAAGATGCATGTGTTAATATTAGTTATCTTGGTCATCAAATTACACTCAAAACTTTCTTTACATCACAAGATCCCAACAAGTCTGCTACAACTGCATAAACAAAGGCCGTATAAAGTGAGCATAGAAGTAAAAGAATGATAAATAATTCATTTTCACAGCACAAAGAACGGTAGTGGTTACTTATAATTGTTAGAAAGCTAATTATAATTATAATATATATGAAACACTATGCCGTGTGATTCTTGTATAAATCTATCATTAAATCTCAACAGTGAATGGAAAAAAACAGAGCAAAGAAACTTATGGTGAATTATGCATCAGTAGATCCAAATAAAAGAAGTTTCAAAAGGCCAAAAGCAAAATATCACGTATCTGAGAACGGATCCTCTCATGTATGTGAAGGAAATAAAAAAAAAATAAAATAAAAAAAAAAACTATAACAGGATCTACCCTTTTTTTTTTAATTTCATTTTTAAAATAAATTATGTTGATGAAATTTATTGAATGATTAAGATCTCATACAGGTAATGTCAGTTTATGGAATCCATTCCCCATGCATCTAACACTATCAAACACATGCACAATTATTTGATTAAATTGGACTTCCTAATTTAAAGTCAATATTGATACAAGTGAGATTGTTCTTACCTTCCCTGCTAGAGCTTGAGATAGTTGCAAAGGTGATTTGAGGTAGCGCTCTCTAACAGGGAATGAAAGGCTTGAATGATTAGTGTTAGTATTAAAGGGCAATAGGGAGCGGGAGTTGTTGGTACAGGTGAAGGAACAAGGCAAATAAGAAAAAGTGTAACAATAAATAAATTAATAAAGTAAATAAATAAGAAAAGCATGTCTGCACCAGGAAAGGCTTCAATGATTGGTGTGAGCATTTAAATACAGTCGTTGTAAAGTTATATATTTTTGTTTTGTTATATTAATACTAGGTAGCTTAAGAAAATTAATATTACTTATAAAAATGTTTCAAGACGATCTTTTTTAAATTTTTTTCTTCTCCATTTTTTTCTTCCTTTTTTCACTTTTTTTTCTTTTATTTTTTTTCTTATTTCTCATTTTCCTTTTTCTTCTTTTTTTTATTTTTTTCAATTTTCAAATATTTATTATTGTGTTCCTATATCACCGACCCCAATTAATTTAGGTTAAAGGTGTTATTGATGTAGATTAATAAAAATGTATCATTATTGAAAACCTAATCTCAAATAAAATATATGCATTCCTATTTTTGTTTTAAAAAATGTCATAAATTATAAACACGTGTAGAATAATTTAATCATCCCTTTAATCTGGCTTTGTATAGTGAAATCGTAGTACTAAGAACATTCACAATAATAATGACGGAAATAGTAATGGATACTAGCGGGACTAGAGATGAATTAATTATTGTTTCAAGTACATAAGTATTGGTTTCCCAAGGTGGGAGACATGCCAACTAAACCATTAAATCAACTAATGGATTCTATTTATTTACTAAATATAGAAAAATTATTCAAGCCATATATAACAAATCTCCACCTTGGCTTGAATTTCCTATGTCATTTAGCTTTCACCATCTATCAATGTTGCTCCACTTGCTTCAGGCATCAAGTAGCACCT
The DNA here is from genome assembly GCA_007407185.1 of Glycine tomentella. NCBI lineage: Eukaryota > Viridiplantae > Streptophyta > Magnoliopsida > Fabales > Fabaceae > Glycine > Glycine tomentella. The sequence goes on from PYAF01005929.1 coordinate 100,168, forward strand.
GTAATTCCAACTAAGTCCAAACAATCTTTGAACTTTATCGTTGGAAGAGACTTTGTCATTGCGTCTGCTGGATTCTCAGAAGTAACAATCTTCTCTACCAACAAAGTACCTTGTGTTATGGCATCACGAATGAAATGCATCCTTACATCAATATGTTTTGTCCTCTCGTGATATATCTGGTTCTTGGTTAAGTGAATTGCGCTTTGACTATTTAAAACATTGTAATATCCTTTTGACTTACACTAAGATCACCAATAAGACCTCTAAGTCATAAAGCTTCTTTCACGGCTTTTGTAGCTGCCATATATTCTGCCTCTGTATTAACAAGACAACAATGGACTATAAAGTCTCACACCAGCATATAGCTACTACCTCTAAGCATGAAAATATAATCAGTTAATGATCTCCTACGATCAAAATCACCTGCATAGTCCAAGTCACAAAATCCTTTGACATGACTATTATCACCATTTGTTCCTCTGCCAAATACTAGTCCTTTGTCAGTTGTACCCTTCAAGTATCTGGGAATCCAGTTTACAGCTTTTTAATGAATCTTCCCTGGGTTAGCCAACGACTAACGACATTTACTGCATGTGAAATATCTGGTCTAGTATAAACCATGACATACATCAGACTTCCAATTGCATTAGAATAAGGAACTCAAGACATGAACTTTGCCTCCCTTTCTGTTTGAGGTGACATTTTTGTAGATAACTTAAAATGAGTTGCAAAAGGTGTATTGACTGCTTTTGCATTGTTCATTCCAAATCTCTTTAGAAAATTTTCAATATACCTCTTTTGAGATAAACATAAACTTCCAATTTTACGATCTCCTATGATCTCCATACCAAGGATTCTTTTTGCAGGACCCAAATCCTTCATCTCAAATTCACCATTTAATTGTGCCTTCACCTTATTAATCTTAGTTGGGTACTTACATGTGATTAGCATATCATCAACATAAAGAAGCAAGTAAACATATGAGCCACTTAACAATTTCTTATGATAAACACAACTATCATACACACTTCTTATATACCCAATATCAATCATAAACAAATTAAATTGTTTATACCATTTCCTAAGTGAATGTTTCGACCCATATAACGACTTCTTCAACAAACACACGTGGTCTTGTTTTTCTAGTACAACAAACCCCTCTGGTTGTTGCATGTAAATCCTTTCCTACAAATCACCATGGAGAAAGGTTGTCTTCACATCTAATTGCTCTAACTCCAAGTTACATAGAAACACTAAAGCAAGAAGCACTCAAATGGAACTACGCTTCACAACAGTGGAAAAAACTTCATTAAAGTAAATACCTTGTCTTTGTGTAAAGCCTTATGCAAGCCTTGCCTTGAACCTCATTTCATCTTTCTTCTTAAATATCCACTTGCAACCCATAATCTTCTGAGCATTTGCTTTCTTAACAAGCTCCCAAGTTTGATTCCTGTGTAGGGATTTGAGCTCTTCTTTCATGGAACCAATCCATTAGAATGCTTCATCATAAATAACTGCCTCATGGAATGAACTGGGTTCCTGTTCATCAATGCTTTCTGCCATATTAAGTGCAAATGCAACAAAATCACCATACCTTTATGGTGCTTTGATTTGTCTTCTTATCTTATCTCTAGCCAATATATATTCATGCTCTGTTATTGTAACTTCATCATGTGTCTCCTCTGGGTTATATTCAAGCTCCACCGTTTTCTAACACCATGAACTTCAACTTTATTATCATGGTCCTCATGTGGTCTTGGATTAAGAATGATTTTCTCAACAAAGGTCATATTTTTACTAATCACGAGCTTTGATTCCTTAGAGTCCCACAACTTGTACCCTTTTACTTCATCTTGATAACCCAAAAATATGCATTTCTTAGATCTTGGCTTCAGTTTCCCATGATTAACATGAGCATAAGTTGGACACCCAAATACACGCAAAATTGAATACTTTGTTGTAGAGCTTGACCGCATTTCCTCTAGGTTCTTGCAATCAATAGTTGTAGAAGGAGATCTATTCACCAAACAACACATAGTATTAACTCCTTATGTCCAAAATTGCTTAGGCAAACTTGCATTTGAGAGCATGCAATGAGCTCTCTCAAGCAGTGTTTTGTTCATTCATTCTTCTACACCATTTTGTTGTGGTGTATGTCTTACGATTCTATGGCAAGCTAGTCCTTCATTTGTGCATAACTCATCAAACTCTCTATTGAAAAATTTCAACACACTATTTATCTTGAGTCGTTTGACCTTCTTCTCTATTTGTTTCTCCACTAGTGATTTCCATTGCTTGAACTAGAGGAATACATCACTATTTTGTTTCAAGACATAAATCCAAAATTTCCTTAAATAGTCATCAATGAAAGTTAACATGTACCTTGCTCCACTGTGAGAAGGAACACTTGATGGGCCCCACAAGTCTGAATGGATATAATCAAGAGACCCTCGTGTTCTATGAACTCCGGTGCTAAATTTTACTTTGCATTATTTTCCATAAGCACAATGCTCACAAAGATATAGCTTTCTAGTCCAATGTCCACCAAGCAAGCCTTTTTTGCTAAGCTCATCTATTCCATGTTCGCTCATGTGGCTTAACCTCATATGCCACAAACAAGTTTAATTAAGATCATTAATAAAAGACATTGCAGCTACACCTACCACTATACTGCCTTACAGGATATATAGTCCATTTTTTCAACTTTCCTTCATAACAGTTAAGGCACCACTAGAAACTCTTAAGACTCCACCTTTATCTCAATATGAAGAACCAAGAGAGTCTAAAGTGCTCAAAGAAATTAAATTCTTGCGGATTTCGGGCACATAACTTACGTCAGTTAATGTTCTCACGATACCATCAACCATCTTGATTTGCACTATACCTTTATTGACTATGCTACAAGCACGATTGTTCCCCATAAGAACTTTTCCACCTTCAATCTCTTTGTACGTGACAAACCAATCTCCGTTAGGTGTCATGTGAAAAGTACTTACAGGATCAAGAATCCAATCATCTTCATTTATATTGGATGAGCCAAAGAGAACATTTCAATCATCTAATTCTTTAGAGGCCACAACTGCTCCACCAAACTCCGAAGTACTTGCTTTCTCTTTCCTGAGCTTTAAGCAATTTCTTTTCCAAAGCCCTTCTCTTTACAATTATGACATCTGTTATTGTTCTTATTTCGGTTGCATAACTTAGGTCTCCTTCTTTGGAAACTATTCTTCCTATCCTCCATTTTTCCTCTTACCATTAGACCCTCACCCAAGCTAGCACCACCATATGAATCGGTAATTTCCTTTTTAATTCCCAAAATTGTAGGGTTGTTTTCACTTCCTCCTTCGACAATGAGTTTCTACCAAAAATTATTGTGTCTACAAAATTTTCATAAGCTTTTGGCAAAGAACTAAGAAGAAGAATAGCTTGGTCCTCATCATCCACCGCAACATCAATGTTTTTCAAACTAAGAACAATTTATTTGAAATTGTCAATACGTTTATGAATGGACTCACATTCACTCATTTGTATGCTATATAATTGTTTCTTCAGACAAAGACGATTATGGAGAGACTTTTTCATATACTGACTTTCATGCTTTGTCCAAAGCGTGTCGGCTATATTTTCTCCAAAGGCTTCTCCTAAAACTTCATCACCTAATGATAACCAAATTATACTATGCGCCTTTTTCATTATGACATTCTTCTAGCTGTAAGCTCAACTAGTAACTTTTCTTCTCCTTCCAACTCCAACTTACATTCTTGTTGCATGAGGAGATCAAGCATCTCAACCCGCCACAGGTTGAAGTTATTTTTTTCCAATAAATTTGTCAATGTCAAACTTTGTAGATGACGTAGCTCTAATACCAATTTGTTTGTGACAAATCCTATTTGATGTAGAAATTTAACTATAAAAAGAACAATTGGCACAAAGAAAAGTCTCTATTAATGAGAAAATAATGAAACTACATAGAAGAATTCTCTGTGAATTCTTTATCTCTCACAAAGTGCTCTCTAAAGGATTTGTATCCTTATGTTTTATTCAAATTAATTGTTACAATCTCTTTGTAATTATTTATACTAGAATACAAGCAACACAAGTCTTCTATTATGAATGGTTAGTATTAACGAAACCATTAAATCAAGTAATGGATTATGTGTGTGAGCAATTTTTTTAGAGTTACTCCTCATCCCTCACCACTCATTTTCTTAAAATCTAATGGTGTAATAAGTAGTTAATCTTAACCATTAGATTTCAAAAAGACAAATGGTTAGGATGAAGAGTGACTATTTTAAAGTTATTTTAGGAGTAAGTTAATCCCTCCTTTCTTTCTCTCTCTTTTTTTTTTCTCTCTCTCTCTCTTTCTTTATATATATATATATATATATATATATATATTTGTGTGAATTAACTATATTAGCCAAATGCAATTCGGTTAGACTAAGATCAAACATGAGTTCAAAATAAAGATTAAATTGATGTCATAGGGCAAAATATATCTAAGGATGGCAAAGTGGGCCAGCCCACCAAAAAATGGGTCGGGTTGACCCTAGCCCACAAAAAAATAGGTCGGGCCGGGTTGGCCCACTTTGCAAAGTGGACTAAGAATGCTAGCCCACCCCACTCTCTTTTAGTGGGCTAAATAGGTTGGCCCGCCGGGCCAGACCCGTTTTGCCAACCCTAAATATATCCTTTGACTATGGGTTCTCAATTTACTCCAAAGAGCATTTAAAAAGGTAACATGTTGCTTGTTGGTGTCCTATTGTTTAGGCATGTCCTTGAAGCGTGTTTCTATCATATTATTCACCATTTTATGAATATTTGCAACTATTAACCACGACAAATTCAACTATGTGATGGAAGTCCATGACAATCTAAAGGTCTAGAAAGAGAGCTTGAAGCACTTCCTTTGGTGAGCTTTAAAGGACCAATGACAAGAGCTAGGACTCAAGCACTTCAAGATCACATCCAAGCTAACTTGGACAAGTATGAAGAGACACATCAACTCAAGGTTGACAAGGGCTAGATTTTGATGTCTCAAGTCTAATTTAATTTAATCAATTCCAGCACTTGTTAGAACCAATTCTATAAAAATTCAAAAACAAATACTTTTTGTTTTAATCGATTACCTTGAGTCTGTAATCGATTACAAAGAGTTCAATTACACACAGAAACAAAGTTGGTCCAATTTAATCAATTACCAATTACCTATAATCGATTACACAACTATTTGAAAAAAATGAAAACTTTCTGTGTTAATTGATTACATAACGAAATAATCGATTATTTGGTTCATCATTTGTTTCCAGAAGATCAAGAACAAAATAATCGATTACTTGGTCAATATAATCAATTATTGTGTTAAAGAATATCGATTACTTGGACAAAATAATCGATTACAGTCAATTATTTTCGTTTTTTATATAAAGTTGTCAACTGAATATAAATAGGAACTTGATTTTTCTAAAGTGAATGAAAGCAGAGTTTGTTTGAAAGAGATTTCTCTCTTGTTCTTGTGTAAGAACTTCATGTTTCTTATCAATAGCTTCAAGCTATTGTGGCGATTCTTCCTAAGCTTATTGGAAAGCTTTTCGATGGTGTCGTCCACCTTCATCCCTTACCTTTTCCCCACTTTCCATTTCTGAAATCAAATTCACAAGCCACCATTAGTGTGTGAATTCTAGACAGCTTTGTGTCCCTGAAGAAAGCTTGAAGTTTGAGTTTCAATGCAAGGTAGATTTGGGAAAATTCCTGGTGATTAGCCGTTTTTAGTTAAATACTTTTCTATTCTTCTTAGCTTATTTGACTTATCGTGGACTTTTATTTTCTCATTCTAATTCAGTTTTTGTCTTAGGCAAGCAAGTGGACTTAATTGCTAATTGTTGCTTATTTTTGGATTTTATGCTCACTTGACCTATCTTCCTTGAGCGGGACCTACAGAGCTATACAGAACTCCGAATAGAGCATATGAGTAGTCCTTGGAAGGATAAGGAAAAGATCTACAAGTTTGTCAGAGATAAGACGAGGCCAATTCTGTCACTGGGAGGGTCATTTTAGGCTTTGAAGTGAGAACCACTACACTTGAATTTTGGGCTACGAGTTGGATTTTTATTGGTGTAATTAGCATAATTAATAAGTTAGATAGGTCTGCTCATGGTCCAATATTTCCTTCTGACTTAGTAACTATATGCTAGTGCAATTAGTTAGTGAAAAATACATTGCATTTTAGCACAATCAGATTTTACATTATACACTTTAAAAATTTTCAGAATTAAAACCTTTTCTCTCAATTGTTCTGCATTGTTCTTCCTTGTTCTTGACTGTTCTTCATTTTCTTCTTCATTTTTCGTTTCTGTTCTTCACTGCTCTTGCATTAATTTCGTGGGTCTTCTATTAATGATGATCATGGAAGGCTAAACAATCAATCAATCCAAGGATCCAGTCCAAGCAAAGGGGAATTTGAGTTCTAATTTAGTATTTCAAATTCTGTGTGAATGTTCACTTTCTTATTCAATTGTTTATTCAGTTTTCATGATTATGAATGTGTTTATTATTGAAACCAGATTAAGTTATGGATTCATTTCCTAATTTTGAATTTTAATCACAGATTATTTGAATGATATTTCAATTAGGTTGTGATTTCAATTAATTTAGGAGTTACTTCGATTGAACTGCTTCTAATGAAATTGAATGAACTTTCATAATAGAATCATTATTTGAGAACTATGATAATTACCATTGCTTGGTTTGGTGAATTGGATTGATGCTCTTTAATCTGTTTTACATTATATCTTATTTCAATTTGCATTAGTTTATATGTTTTTCTGTAATTCTGCAATTATTATTAAACACATGCAAACTGTTAAACAAAACCCCCAACTGTTTATTAGTGAATTGAAGTTGGAACCATATTGATTGTGTCTCTGAGTCGACCTAGGTTAGTCCTATGCTACAGAATTAGCGCAGTTTAATTGTTTTGAAGCGATACGACACAAGGTTATCAATGGGTTCAACCATACATCAAGTGGTATCTAGAGCCTAATCCTTGTGGAATTCTTCTTCAAGTTCAGCTTTAAAAGTCTTCAAAGGTAATTTTTCTGCAAATTTCAAAAATCTGAAATCCTTTCTTTTTCCTTATGTTCTTATGTTTTTGAAAAAATCTTTGGTGGGTTAGTCTTGTTTATTGATCTACCACATAACCCTTGTGTCTTTCTTCAAGTTCCATAAGATTTCATGTCTTCATGTTCTTCATGTTCTTCATGTTCTTCATGAGTTCTTGATTCTTGTCAATTTTTTTGTTTGTAGTGTTGTTGTGTTGTATGACCACTTGTTTTGATTCTACTCTCATTCCTAAACTGAATTGAATTGTTAGAAGAAAATTTTACAATTGTTATACAACATATTTTCGTGATTCATCTTTTCTTTAAAATTCTTGAACTTGTGCAAAAGAAAAACAAAAGCTTACAAAATTATTTTGTTAAAGAAACAATCAAAAGCAAAAGAAAAATACATCAAGAGAAACATTTTGGTATTCAGCCAAATAAATTATTCATTGGTAGCTAGAAAAAGTGAAAGAAAAAACAAAATTTAGAAGCAAATCAAAGTCACAAAAGCTACAAGTTCAAATTTCCTTTTGAACCACAAATTCCATGAACTTGTATGACATGCAAATGTGATGAAATTTAGCTTCTAGCAATTCAATTTACTTGGCATATCCTTTTGTGCAGTTTGGTACATTCCATAGTTTTCCTTGAGTTGTCTCATTAAATTCCATTTGAGTTGTGCTTTTCCAATTTTTTTTTCTTTTGTTGCTTGTCTCTTAAATTTCCAAGGTTTTGTCTTAGAGTTTTCTTGTTCTTGGACTCTTGAGCCTAGCCTAGAATTGTTTCCTATTTCACTATAGTAGAGAAGCTTGATTTGATTAGAAGATTTTGCTTAAGAACTATAGAGAGGAATAAGAGGGGAAAAAGGCAAGAGAGAACATTATAGAAAGAGCCTAGAAAGTTCCAAAATTCCTTGTCAATAATGATCCCGAAGTATATTTTGAGTGGGAGATGAAAGTAGAACAAATTTTCTCATGCCAACAATTTGAGAAAGAAAAGAAAGTTACTCTAGCAACTCTAGAGTTTGGTGGCTATGCTTTGACATGGTGGAACCAAATTCAAATGGACATAGGGAGAGGGAGGAGGCAAAGAGTAAATTCTTGGGATGACTTCAAGGTATGCTTGAGAAGAAGAGTTGTCCCCACTTATTATGCAAGGAAGTCCACAACAAGCTTCAAAGACATTTCCAAGGCTATAAAAGTGTTGATGACTACTATAAGGAAATGGAATTGATGATGATAAGGGCTGAAATTGTGGAGAGCCAAAAAGAAAAAAATGGCTAGATTCCTTCATGGCTTGACTAGAGAAATTCAAGATGTGATGGAGCTACACTCATGTGCAATAATTGAGGAGCTAGTCCACAAAGCTCAAAGGGTGGAACAACAAATAAAAAGAAGAAAAGCTCCCTTTTCCAAGACCAATGGGACAGCAACTTCTAGTTGGAAGGAAAAGCCTAAAAGGGAAGTTTCTCATGTGAAAAATAAAGAGAAGGTGGAGAGCTCAAGTAGAAAAATAGTGGAACCAACTCCAACAAGATCAAGCAATATCAAGTGTTTTAAGTGCCTTGGTAAAGGTCACATTGCTTCCCAATGTCCCAACAAGAGAACTATGATTTTGCTTGCAAATGGAGGCATAAGGAGTGAGTCTTCAAAGGACTCAAATAGTTCTTCAAGTGAAGAAGAAGAAGAACTCACAGTAGTGGAAGCTGAAGAAGGTGATCTCTTGATGGTAAGGAGAATGTTGTGCAATTTTTGCGTAGGAAAAGAGGAAAGTCAAAGAGAAAATATTTTTCACACAAGGTGTTTAGTTGAAAAGAAAGTGTGCTCACTTATCATTGATGGAGGAAATTGCACCAATGTGGCTAGCACAAGACTTGTGGAGAAATTACACTTGCCAACCACAAAGCATCCAAGGCCATACGAGCTACAATGGCTTAGTGAAAGTGGAGAGGTAGTGGTAAATTCTCAAGTGCTCATTCCTTTTTCTATTAATGCTTATAATGATAATGTTCTTTGTGATATTGTACGTATGGAGGCTGGTCATATCCTTCTTGGTAGACCATGGCAATATGATAGGAAAGTGATACACAATGGCATGGAGAACACGTTTGAATTTGAGCACTTAGGAAAGAAAAATATTTTAAGGCCTTTGACTCATAGACAAATGTGTGAGGATCAATAAAGATGAAAGAAAAGAGAATTGAGGAGTTGAAAAAAAATACTGCACCTAAAAAAGAGAAGAAAAGTGAGCTAGTAAAGAGAAAAATTAGGGAGAAAAAAAGAAGAGAAAGAAAATGATAGCAAAAAAAATCATGAGATTAAAGAGAGCTTGTTCTTTAGTGAAAAGCAAATTAAGAGAGTGTTATTGACACAACAACCTATTTATTTTATGATTCCTAACTCTCTTTGTTTACATGTTGAAAAAGAAGGTGAAAAATTGCCAAAAGCTATGCAATCTCTTTTGGAGGAATATCATGATGTTTTTCCAAAAGAAGTGTCTAATGGCTTGCCTCCTTTAAGAGGCATAGAGCACCAAATTGAGTTGATTCCAGGTTGTTCACTCCCAAATAGGACAAGTTCTTTTCAATAAGGAGGGGATGATGGAGGTCCATGGCAAGCTAAAGGTATAGAAGGAGTGCTCGAAGCACTTCCTTTGGTGAGCTTTAAAGGACCAATGACATGAGCTAGGACTCAAGCACTTCAAGATCACATCCAAGCTAACTTGGACAAGTATGAAAAGGCACATCAACTTAAGGATGACAAAGGCTGGATTTTGATATCTCAAGTCCAATTTAATTCAATAAATTCCAGCACTTGTTAGAAGCAATTCTGGAAAAATTCAAAAACACATACTTTCTGTTTTAATTAATTACCTTAAATCTGTAATCGATTACAAGGAGTTTAGTTACACACATAAACAAAGCTGGTCTATTTTAATCGATTACCAATTGCCTATAATCGATTACACAACTATTTGAAAAATGAAAACTCTCTGTGTTAATCGATTACATAACAAAATAATCAATTATTTGGTTCATCATCTGTGTAACACCCTGACATTTCAATAACTGCAAATGTATGTTGTATGAGTTATTTTTGTGCAATTATTAAGGTGAGTGTTAGGTTATATGAGATTTAATTTGTTTATATTTAAAGTATTTGTGTGAAATATTAATTAGAGACATTACAAAAATAGTTGAAGAGAAATGATCATATCACCCTTCCTTTGAAGCAGAAATTACAGAAATGTCCTTAAGGTGAAAATTACACAAATACCCTTGGATATTTTGGAAATTACAATCATACCCCTAGGGTGAATGACAAATTACCATAGTACCCTTGAGGCAAAAATTACCAAGACACCCTTTGATATTTTGTGAAAGCTTGATGAAATTACAGAGTGCCCTTGGATGGCAAATTACCAAAATACTTTGTGACAAGAAGCCTCAGAATAGGATCTCTATGAATTTTATACGGTAATAACTTTGAAGTTTTATTCAAGAGAATTCAAGCATCAGAAAAATATGGAAAAATGATAAATAGAATTTGTGGAATTTTCTCTTAATTTTAGGATGAATAGACTTATTCAATAAGATGGTTTAGTAATTTTGATGGTTAGAAGCAGAACGGACCAATCAGAATTAAGATAAGAGCAGTCTTGTATGTAATGTCTGTGTAGCACTCTGTATGGACTGCTTGTGAGCAATTTATACTGTAATTGAAGTCAGTTTCTAGAAAACTCTAGAGTTCTATTATTTAATATTATCCTTTAGGTAGAAGAGTTCAACTTGAACTTTACTTCCTCTTAAGGAATACCATGTGTGAAGTCATGTTGGAATTGAATTCTTTTTCTTCATGAAAGGTGACATATGGACACAAGGAGAACCACACAATTTTCTTCCCTTTAAGGAAATGAAAACATGATAAGTAGAAAAATATCTTAAGATTCATAAATTAAAATGATAAGATACAATCATGAAGGCTTAAGAAATACCTAGCCACTTGCAAGCCACCATTGATGAAGGAATAAGAAGTCATCATAACCTTGAAGAACATGTATACAAGATGGCATGAAGAGAAGAAAAATCTTCTCTTAATCTCCTAGTTGGTCACGTGAAAATGGAGAAAGAAGGAGAAGCTTCATGACTTAGACAAGTGGAGGGACACTTGTAAAGAAGGCATCATGACTTAGACTAGTGGAAGGACACTTGTAAAGAAGGCATCATGACTTAGACAAGTGGAAGGACACTTGTAAAGGAGGCATAATGACTTAGAAGATTCTTTTGTATAAAGTAAAAGAGTAATTATGAACTGGGTTAGGATGGAATGGAATGATATGAAACTAAGTTCTAATGGAATCAAATGGGAGTAACTAGATAGAAAGGGTATTTTATTATTTTCCAAACTCTATATAAAGGGAGGAAGGCCTTAAGTGGAAGTCACATTCAAGAATCCATTCTTCCACCTATTCCACGTGAAACCTCTCCTTCATTTCACTTTCATCCTTTCATTTTCAAAGCATAAATAGACCCCACTTCCTTGAAGAATCACGTGTAGAAGCTAGTACCATTAGGAAGAGATAAACAAGCTTCATAAGAGGTTATAAGGTATGTATAGGGAAGCTTTATGATAAAGATAGTTTAAGTGTTGTTTGTGTTTGAATAAGTGTTTGAAGTTCATGTATTGTTGAGTATTTCTATGAATCTCTATGAAATTCATGTGTTGCTGAGTGTTTCTATGAATCTCTGTACATAAATGATATGCTGAATTTCTGAGTAAAAGTATGTGAGACAGTGATTGAGGACTGATGTTGAAAATACATATGAAAAGAGTTATGCATTAAGTGAAGCAGATTCATGTGTCTCATGTGCATAAGAGTTGCCTCAGAGAGGAGGTGTGTATAAGAGTTGCCTCAAAGAGGAGGTATGTCAAATAGCTGCAGGAACTGAGTCCGTGCGTTCAGACAAAAGGTGTCTGAGCTTGGGGGTGACTCTTGCGGTGGGGAATCACACCATTCATGATGATCACATGAAGTGTGGGTGAGAACCTGTGCAACACCGAGAGACCCTGACTGGTCGGATAAGTTTTGTGCCACAGGGATGGGGCTATCTTGACAATTGGTACCAAATATTGAAAGAGTTTAAGAGATCATGCATCATGATAAGAGTCTAAGAGAATCATGCATCTTTGAGGATGTTGTTATGAATATCTGCATATTGAATATATTCTGTTGCTTAAATTATGTTTATCATAAACTTACCCTGTATTTTGTGTCTGTGGTTGACACCTGCTATGACCTCGATTTTATTTGGGTGAGCAGATGAACAGCAAAGAGAGGCCACTAGCTGTTTATAAGAAGAGGATTTTGTTTGAAGATGATATGTTTGAAGATGTATTCTTTTGTACAGAGCGTTTTGAATTAGTTGTACTATATAATAGAACCAGTGTCAATTGGTAATCTTATTTTATATATATATATATATATATATTACTTCAGATTTATAAATATTACTCAGTAATGAAATTTTCTTGGAGTATCAGTTATTGGCAAAATTTTGTTATATTGAATTGAGTGCTTTTAAGAAAGTTGAAAAAGAATTTTTCATTAAAAATCAATAAATAATAAGATAGTAAGTCGAGGCGTTACAATCTGTTTTCAAAAGATCAAAAACAAAATAATTGATTACTTGGTCGAAATAATCGATTATTGTGTTAATTACAGTCAGTTATTTTCATTTTTTTTATGTAAAGCTGTCAACTGAATGTAAATATGAACTCGATTTTTCTAAAGTGAATGAAAGCAAAGTTCGTTTGAAAGAGATTTCTCTCTTGTTTTTGTGTAAGAACTTCATGTTTCTTATCAATAGCTTCAAGCTATTGTGGCGATTCTTCCTAGGTTTATTGGAAAGCTTTTCCAAGGTGCCATCCACCTTCATCCCTTATCTTTTCCCCACTTTCCATTTCTGAAATCAAATTCACAAGCCACCATTAGTTTGTGAATTCTGGACAGCTTTGTGTCCCTGAAGAAAGTTTGAAGCTTGAGTTTCAATGCAAGATAGATTTGGGAAAATTCATGGTTGATGGGTCCAACCATCATCGCTCTCCACCATTGACAACCTTGTACCACAACATCATAATGCATCTCTTTACACCACAATATGTTGACCAAGACTGCATCATACGACCATCGTGCCGCTAGTTTGGAGCCCCCAACGTTGAATTCACAGCGGTTGTCAATTTTGAAGGGAGGTAGAGGGGCATTTCCAACAAGGGAAGCAGTTGTCAGTCTTAAACTCAGATAGCACAAATCAAACAGAAATCTAACAAAATAAATCTTGGATCTTTGTCTTTTGTTCTTAGTTCTCACCACAAATAATGCATTTTTGCGAAAGGGGTTGGTGGAGATGCAAAGGCCTTGGTTGATGGCACCAACTTAGTGGAGAGGTGGTGACAACAATGAGGTGGAGAGATGGTGTTGTAGGTGGTGATCGGTAAAAAGAGAGGAGAAGATCAAGGGAGAAAGAAGAGAAAGGTAAAAAAAATGGGAAATAAATAAGCTTAGCAGAAAAAGAGAAAAAAATGAAAAAAAATCAAGTTATCAGATAAAAACTAAAGAAAATCTAATAGGAGATGATACTTTCACACAGTGCAAAAGTTGTTTCACTTTCTCAGAGTAGATTTTGTCTATTAACCACAATACCTTATTTTTAAGGAACCACTTTGGCACCTATCTTTCGAATTCAGCTAATACCTCATTTAAAAAAAAATATTAATTGAACACAGTTGCTAGCTGATATATACCCTATAATTGATAAGTGTCATATTTTAGTTATTTTTAAGATTATAATGCTGGCACTTATCTTTTTGATATTAGTAAATTTTCTAATAAATGTGACATGATCCTAGGTTTTTTTATATTTTGTACATTTTGGAAGTTTAATTCACACAATTTCGGTGTTTCGATAGGTATCAAAGTTTAATTCGCACAGGCTCACCTGGGTTAATGAAGTTTCTTCACCATTAAGCATTAACTCGCCCAGGCGAGCAGATCATTTGTAAAAAACTCGCCTAGGCGAGTGAAACATGGGTAAATCACTCGCCTGGGCGAATTAGCCTGAGCTGCTCACCTTTTTCTATAAAAGGCCATGCAAAGAAAGGAGTGAAGGAATACTTTTTGGAGGGAGAACGTGAGAGACATAGAGAGAGGTGGGAGAAGACAGAAAAAGAATGGAAACTCTGCAAAAATGGGCCGAGGATCGTTTCCTTCGTCATGTCTTCTATTGATCTCTTGCTCTACATAATGATCGGTTAGTTTCTCCAAAGAATTGGATGTAATCTTCGTACCCTTATGTATCTCTTTTGATATTTGATATATGTATGAATATTTTCTACTCATTATTGGTGATTTCATTCTGTTCTTAATGCTTGATTCTACTTGATCACTAGTTTCATGAAATTGGATTCTAAGCTTTACTGGAAAGTGCCCTTAGGATTTGAATTGAAATGTTAGAAAATGATTCATATGTGTAAATATTAATTGGATGCCGAGGATATGAGCGATGAAATCCAATCCTACGTTCTCTTAAATTAATTAAATTCATTTTATTAGTTTCCGTAATTTTCTATATTTTCGATGCACTAAATCGGTTATCTCCGTAAAACAATGAAATTTCGATCATATTTGTTGTACATAACTATTGAACTGATTACTTTCATTTTGGATAACTGAGTAGCTCAAGTCCCTATGGAGACGACCTCTTATAAATTCTGTAACCTGCGACGACATTGGTACGCTTGCCAATAGTCCAACAATAATTTATCTTATCTCAATTCTATTATTTTGGCCAATATTTGAATTTTTCAATTCCGACAACTTACATAATTTTAGTGCCAACAAATACCCCCTTGTATCTTGACATTGATCGGGTGATGAAATGGCTAAGATACAAATTTATCACTTTATTCGACTGGATATCCAAACTGATTTTTTAAAAAATTCAAATTGAATTGTCATCTAGCTATTTAAAAAACCCTTGAGATTCTCTGCTACAATTCTTTAAATACTACCAGCCAAATGCAAAGAATTGATGATGGTCTAAAAAACTTAAATGAGAGAATAGGTGTAAGAGAGTGTACAAGGGAGAGTGAAAAATATAAGTGAAGGATTAAAATAAGCATTTCTGTCTTTTGAGTTTTTTGCATTTAGAATAAAAAGTTAACATATAATTTATCAAATAAAAAAATTAAACTTTTGTCTCATCTATCTTTATTTGATTTGTGATGTCTCACGATTTTGTTACAAGTCAAACATGAAACAAACGAACTTGTAATTTTAATACTGTTGTATAGCTTGAGTTCAATATATATAGATAATTGAAATTAGAAAAATAACATGATGTTCATTTCAAGCCTAAATTTTAGGAAAAACAATTAACGACTCGCATTGGCCATAGTTTACAAGAGCATTTTATAGTCTTAGTAAGAGGGGGGAGGGATAAAGATTTACCCGGTGTGAGATATCACATTGTTCGAGGAACCCTAGATGTTGTTGGAGTAAAGGATCGTCAACAAGGGCATTCTAGTGCGTTGTAAATTCTTATCCAAGACTTGTATCTTTTGAAAATGCCATGTGAATTGCTAGAAACATGAAAAATGTGTGGCTAACCCAATACCGAAAGTTTCGTAAGGGAACTAGAGCAGGCTACCATGAGACAAAAGATTTTCTTTCTAAAGAAATTCAATTCAGAACTACAATATGTCCTAGGTCCAATATGGAAATAATTTGAGAGATTTTTCCTTGACTTTGTCCATGTCAACAAACAATACGGAAACCTATTTTCCCTAACTAAAAAGAATGTGGTATCTAACAAAAAAAAATGCAAAATTATAATTTTGGTTCCCCTAGCTTTCTATCCACGATTTTAATTCCCTTGATTTTTAATTATAATATTTGGTCCCCTAATTTTACAAATTGAAAATTTTAGTTCCTACGTTAGATTATTACCAATAATTGTGATTAGTAAACTAATTAAGTTTATTATAAATTAATTAAAAATCATTAACTATTTACAAAGCTTTAATAAAAAATTATCAAACCCATACCCCTTTCACTTAATCGTAGTCACAACCCGACCCCTCTTACTCTTAATCTCAGCCTTGAACCTTTCTTCCCTAACCCCTATTTCCCTTAATTTCTGATGACAACAATCTAAATCATATATCTAACTACAATTCACAATTTTCATCTATCCTACACCCTCATTTAACATCCAAACAAAGCATATATTGTAATGACCCACCTCGTCGCTACGATATCACTAACTCTTAAATCGTGCAGCTCTCAATTTTAATAAAAACTCCATTAATTTGTGTTAAATTGTGTAATTTAAATTTCAAATTATTATTAGGATTTGTTAGGTTGTTACAGTTTTTTATTATTATATTTAAATAGGAATTAAGATCAGTTTGTTATTATTTCATATTTTTATGAGTTTGTTGAACTGCTCTTATATATAAGAACCTCACGTTGAGGAAAAATATATGAAAGAGAATGGAAGAGTGAATGAATGAAAGGAGTGAATGAATGAAAGCAATTATTTATGCGAACCTGATTTTTAACAATTTGATTATGAAAATGATGGTAAATTTTTTGTGATAATGCAATTATCATACAATGGAACAAATACATAAATGGATACATATGGATGTACATTTAAAACTTTACATATTACTCACTTATCAGAACATAATCCAGTTGTATTTACAAATATTCACATTTGGAATTACATGACCAACAAAAAGAATCAAGGGACTAACTAAGAAAGAGTTGACTAACAAAACACAACTTTTTTCCAAAAAGAATTTCAACGTTATCACATCGGTTTGGCGGCTCCAATCAAAAAGAATATCTCCCTCCCAAGGTCACCTACTGCTTCTCATCTGCTCCCACGAACGAAGGTTCATAATCATCACAGGTACCAATCACACGGTACAACAAATACAAGGGTGAGTTTATTATATAAAATCAACAAACATCAGATAGCAGCAATTGGGAAGGAAACAATTTTACGATCAAAATCATTAGCAAAATTCCATAATTCCAATACATACTCAACAAACCAATCATCCAATGTATTTCACAACTCAAACAATCACGCATAGAATGATGCATGCACCTGACTCATCTATCAGCATGCAATGTGATACTATCTCCGGAAATAACCTCTCACAGGAAAAATGATTCACTACCTATCAGGGCCACCTTGTTGTGCACTGGCCATTCCCCCACTCGGTGATCAGCCAGTGTCGCTAGGGAATTCCAAACTTGATGACCCCTTAGTACCTGCGTTCTCAGCCCACTGAAACCCACAGGTACGCGAGTGCCTTTAGTCTATTTCCACACATACAAATGAAGTATGAAACATGGACATCATCAATGTATGACCATGGCCAGGAACAAATTCTTCCCCACAAGGATGACCAGTCATACACCCCCATGTACATACCTAACACACCAATGTGGGCTCACCAATGCATTGAACGTGGCTAGGAACAAATCCTTCCCCGCAAGGATAACCAACCAGTCACTGCAACCCACGTGTATATACACAACATACAACCATGTCACCATCAATGTATGACCATGGCCAGGAACAAATCCTTCCCCGCAAGGATGACCAGACATACACCCCATGGGTATCCATGTATATCCACATCACATAATGACAACCTTGGGCACCATCAATGCATGATCATGGCCAGGAACAAATCCTTCCTCGCAAGGATGACCAATCATGCACCCCTATGGGTATCAGTGTACATACACATTACCTCATCTCGATATCATCATCATATATATCAAATTCATCTTATTTCAACATTATCCTCATAAACATCAATATTCAACATCATCAACTATATCAACATTATCTCTCTTCAATGTCATTATCAACATCCTTTTCATCATCATCTCATTTAAACATCATAAACCGCATCATCATTATATCATTATACATCATCAAACACATCATCATTATCTCATTCAATCATCACCAACACATCAATAACATCTCATTTCAACATTATCAATGACATCAATATCATTTCATTCATCCATAATCCATATTACCATGAGACTGGTATTTTAGGAAAATTTAAAATTAAAGAGGAGGACTACAATATAGAAAACACACTCTTATGTCTATTTAAAAATTTAATAAAGAATTAAATGGGAAAACATATTATAAAATTTTGGGCGGAGTTTCCTCTGTAATTAAGACTTTTCCCAAAAATCCAATCATTACAGCAACAATATCATTCACAATTTTATCCATCAACAAACCAATTCATTGCATCCCATTAGTTAAAAACACAGTTTTTCTTGAAAACGAGCACTCACAGGAACAAACACCCATAATCATAAATACATCGCATCCCATTAGTTAAAAACTTAGTTTTTCTTGGAAACTAACACACATCAGGGACATATAGTTATCTTCATAGTTGGACTCCCTGGCTCCCAACTATGGTATCTAAACTATTATCAACATAATAAACTCCCTTACCTAACTATATCCCTTTGTTAGCTCCTTGAAACGTCGTTTTGAGATTTCTCAAGTTCACTGTTTTGGTCCAAACGCAGAGCTCTATATACCAAATTGAAGATAATTTAGTATAGATTTCATAAATAAGGCTAACATTAGCATTCGGGGTCAAATACCCACACAAATTTAAAAAGAGGCTAAAATGGTGTTTTGGGAGTCCACATCAAAAGACATCATTTTGAAATTTCGATCGCACCAATGTGACTAGGGTTCAACAAGGATCACGGAAATGACATCAGTTTCATAAAAATGAGACTTTTACAACATCTCATTTTCAAAGAGTTTTCAAAGGAAGTATAGAAATAGCCAATAACGTTACCCGAATCACAGCAGACATCAAGAGAGGCTTAAACTAGCTAGAAGAAGACAAAGGAAACTAAGATTACCTCGAGGAAACCAAGAAAGGAGGATTGGAGGCTCCATTATCTACTGGATTCTCAAGTTGAGTTTTGAAGATTCCGCTCTGATTATAGTGCTCTTCTTCTTGTGGTGGTCCAACGGCAAGCGGCGGTGCCTCATGATGGTGTTCGGTGGCTGTGGGGGGTGGATGGTGATAGTGGGAGGTGGCTTAGCTGTTGGGAGGAAGTAAAGTCACAATTTTCGTGATTTAGAAGCTTAAATAATCAAGCAATTGCACATGGATAATTCATAAAACATTTCAACTAATCTAAAATAATCAAATAATCAAATAACACAAGAAATGCATCAAACATCTACTTTCAGTTATTGAAATTTCAGGACGTTACATATATTGTGCGAGAGTATATGGACGACCAATCAAAGCTCAAAACTTTATCATTACTTTAAGAATTCCTCAAGAAGAAACTCAACAAATAAAATCCACTCCTGCACCTTCTATTCTTGATCATTCATCAATCAACATTTTCAAATTCAAAGACAGACATGTGTTTATTGAGTTCAACACAAAGCACTATGTTTGGAAACATCTGATGCATGACTGAATCCATTAGCCATTAATTTCCCAAATCTACCTTGCATTGAAACTCAAACTTCATGCTTTTATCAAGGACACAAATATGTCCAGCTTTCACATGAAGATGTAGTTGTTTGTAAGCTTTTAAATTTAGCAATGGAAATGCAAATTGGAATGAATCTTGTAGTGCACAATAAAGGAGCCTAAAGGCAAGTTTAATGAAGCTTGTGGTGCAACCTTCCCTAAGTGACCCTTGGCTGTCCCAAATTCAAAAATGGTACAATATTTTAACTTCTAAGTGCAGCCAACTAATTTACTAAGTTTCTACACAAATTACACACAAGTGCACATACACTTTTTTACATAATTGCACTAAAAAGTCTTTTTACTACAACTATTTTTGATACTAACAAGTGCTGAAATTTATGGAATTAAATTGAACTTGAGACATTAAAATCCAGCCCTTGTTATCCTTGAGTTGGTGTTCTTCCTCTTGCTTGTCCAAGTTAGCCTTGATGTGGTCTTGAAGGGATTGAGTTCTAGCTCTTGTCGTGGGTCCTTTAAAGCTCATAAAAGGAAGTGTTTCAAGCTCTCTTTCTAGACCTTTAGCTTGCAATGGACCTCTGTCATCCCCTCCTTCTTGAATGAAACTTGACCTTAGGTTTGCTTCCCCACTTGTACCTACATCATAAAAATAAAGATCACAAACATTGAAAGTATTACTCACACCATACTTACTTGGTAACTCAAGTTTGTAAGCATTGTTGTTGAAGATGTAGCTTTTCCACTTGTGTTTGTATCTGTTTTTCTTCCATGGAGGAAGTCTCACCACTTCCTTGATGAAGAGATTGGCTACTTCACAAGCATCATCACTCTTGTGACAAAGAATGAAGTGTGTCATCTTTGAGAACCTATCAACAACAACAAAGATAAAATCTTTTCCCCTCTTGGAACTTGGAAGACCAAACACAAAATCCACAGAAATGTCAACCCAATGGGAGTTAGGAATAGGCAAAGGTGTATATAAATCATGAGGCATTAATCTAGATTTAGCACTATGAAAAGTAATACATTGAGATACTAGCTTATGCACATCATGCCTCATCTTTGCCCAATAGAAAGGTTCATGTAAAATAGCCGAAGTTTTACCTACACCAAAGTGTCCCATGAAATTGTTCTCATGAGCTTCCCTCATGAAAAGTTATCTCAAAGAGCTTGTAGGAACACAATTTTTTTTCCTTTTCAACATGTTAACAAAGAGAGTCGAAACCTTATAATGAAGAGGTTGTCTTGCTAATAACACTCTCATGACATTTCCTCTCAAGAACAAACTCTCTTTAATCTCATGAATTTTTTTGCTCTCATTTTCTTCCACTTTTCTTTTCTTCTGACTAGTTTTTCTCTTTGGAAGCTCAATTTCTTTGCCTTTTTTGTGCAGTATTTTTCTTTAAGTGCAGTATTTTTTTTAACTCTTGAATTCTTTTCTCTTTCATCCTCACTTGATCCTCACACACTTGCCTAGGAGTCAAAGGCCTCAAAATAATTTTCTTGCCTAAGACTCACCGAGTACCAAAGGAGGACACATTAAAGTAAAAGATACAACAAGGAATAGAGTGTTCGGTCATCTTTGGGCAAGAACAAATACATTTTTAGACCTTGCAATTTAGTGTTTTTTTTTTTTGTTTTTTGTCTTTGTAAAATTATTTTTTGATTTTTAGTCCTTGTAAGCACTTTTAACATTGGTTATAAAAAAAAAAAACCAAAACCTATGTAGAAAGTGGCATTATAGCATCGTTTTTTTTTCCAAAACCGATGTCGTAAACACACTTTCTACATCGGTTTTAGATCAGTCGATGTTATTTTTTGCAATTTTTAAATATTTATATGTTTTATAATGAAACAACCATAACTAATTTTTAAAAAAATATTAATTTTAAATTGAAATATTTAAAAATATTTTTTTCATTATCACATTACTTACAATCTCATGATGCTACTACAAAATTTGTAAAATTTATTTTAAGAACGCAAGATAGTTTCTCTAAAGGTCAATTGTCTCCAAGAAAAATAAGACTGGTGTGATATCTTAAATGTCTAGTTGCAAAGCTATTATAAAATACATTGAAGAGACATGAAATTATTAATATAAAAGCTAATAGAATAAATATAAATGTATAAACATGTATTACATAGGAAGGACGATACCAATTAATTAATAAATTAAAAAGACTTGTTCCAAATTAAAAATAGATAGAAAAGGTCTAAAGAAAGAAATTATCTCTACAAGAGCAACAAAGGATGTCATCATCATGGCAAAGGATTCACTTGCATATCAAATGTAGGTGCTCCTCATTGAAATGGATATAAAACTCGTACCCTGCAAACACAAAATACATGTTGAATACTTCCCTATAAGTTTCAAGTTGCAAGGCTAACTAAATAGTAATTTATCAGTGAATAATAAATTAATATCTCAAGGATGCAATAGAGTCTTGCATAAAAATGTCAATTATCCCCATCATGTAAAAGTTCAAAACAATGACAATATCTATAAAAACCAGTCACCAACCTACACATTTAGCAATCTACACACAAGCCAGTCATCAATATTGATTATGAAAAGGAGAGAAAATTTTTCGCCTCGTCGCTACAATATACAAACCTTTTTACTAAGAATAAAACATGTTTCCATAAATATACAAACCTTTTTTGTAACTGGTGCCTCGTCGCTACGATATCACTACTCTAAATGTGTAATTTCAATTTTTAATGAAAACTCCATTAATTTGATTATGAAAATGAGAGTAAATTTTTCGCGATAATAGACTCACCATACATCGTACAAATACGTAAATAAATAAATACACACATACGCGCACACACACACACACACACACACATATATATATTGCACCATTATATGTCATTCACATGTTAGAACTTAGTTTAGTTTTTACATGTATTTAAGCCTAAAATTTACATGTCCAACCAAAAAGAATCAAGGAACCAACTAAGAAAGAGTTGATAACAAAACACAACTCTTTTCCAAAATGAATTCCAACGTTATCACGTCAGCTTGGCGGCTCCAACAAAAAAGATCTCCCTCCAACGTCACCTACTGTTGCTCTTTTGCTCCCACAAACGACGGTTCACAATCATCACAGGTACAAACCACACAGTACAAAAATTGCAAGGGTGAGTTTATTATACAAGATCAACAAGCACCAGATAACAATAACTAGAAAGAAAACAACAATAACAACCATAGTCATTCTCAAAATGATGCATGCACCTGACTAAACTCTCAAATGCAATGTGGTACCATTCACTCTGGACATAGCCTCTCACTTAGAAAAATGATTCAGTAGTTTGTCAGAGTCACCCTGTCGTGCACTGACCATCCCCTCTCCCCCATGGTGATCAACCTAAGTCACAAGGAAATTCCAAACTGAGTGACATGCCCCCTAGTACTTGCATTTTTATGCTCATAAAAACCACAGGTACACACTGCCTTCATTCTATTTCCATGCAATTATGAAGTATGAAACATGGGTCCATCAATGCACTAACCGTGGATAGAGACCAGAATTCTAAACAATCACTTTCTCTCTCCAGGGATGCTTAAAATTCGTAAACTCATCATCTTCCCTCCTAGGGATATCCAACAAGTCACTACACGCCCCATGTACATACACAACATACATCCATCACAATGACATAGTCAACATCAACATTATTTCTCATCAATGTCATCATCAACATCAACATCATCTCATCTCAATGTTATGATCAACATCAATATCATCTTAATCTCAATGTCATCAACAACATCAACATCATTTCATTTCAATATTATCAACTACATCAACATTATCTCTTTTCAATATCATCAACCACATCAACATTATATCATTTTAACATCATCAACCATATCAACATTATCTCATTTCAACATCATCAACCACATCAACATTATCTCATTTCAACATCATCAACAACATCACAAGCAATCGTATTTCACATCTATACATATAATATATGCCTGAGATTCACATTCCCTAGGTCTTTAGACAACACAAACCTCATTCATTCACAGTCCATAATACCATGAGACTGGTATTTTAGGAAAATTCTAATTAAAGAGGAGGACTACAATATAGAAAACAAACTCTTATGCCCGTTTAAAATTTAATAAAGAATTAAATAGGAGAACATATTATAAAATTTTGGGCAGAGTCTCCTCTGTAATTAAGACTTTTCCAAAAAATCCAATCATTACAACAACAACTTCATTCATAGTTTTATCCATCAATAATAAATTTATCGCATCACATTAGTTTAAAACACAATTTTTCTTGAAAACGAGCACACAACAGGGACAAACATACATCAATAATAAAATATATCACATCCCATTAGTTAAAAACACTATTTTTCTTGAAAACCAGCACACAACAGGGGCAAACATACATTCATATAATTAGGTTCCCTGACCCTAACTATGGTATCAAAAGTTGTAAACAAATAATAAACTCATCACCTATCTATATCCCTTTGTTAGCTCCTTGTAGCGTCGTTTTGAGATCTTTCAAGTTAAGGTGCTTTGGCCCAAACGTAGAGCTCTATATACCAAATTGAAGATGATTTAGTATAGATTTCAAAGACAAGATTAATATTAATATTCAGGGTCAAATACCCACTCAAATTTAAAAGGGTTAAAATGGTGTTTTGGAAGCCCACATCAAAAGGACATCATTTTGAAATTCTGATCACACCAATGCGACCGGGGCTCAACGAAGGTCGCAATAATGACATCAATTTTATAAAAAGGAAACTCTTGCAACGTCTCATTTTCAAAGGATTTTCAAAGGAAGTATAAAAATATCCAATAACGGTACCTAAATCACAAGAGATACCAAGAGAGGCTTCAAACTAGCTAGGAAAAGGCAAGAAAACCTTGGTTACCTCAAAGAAACCAAGAAAAGAGGATTGGAGGCTCTGTTCTCTATTGAATCCTTGAGTTAAGTTTTGAATATTCTACTCTGATTAGAGGTTCCTCTCCGTGCAGTGGTCTGATGACAAGCGATAGCGACTCGTGGCGGTCACCGGTGGTCATAGGTGGTTGAGAAGGAGGATGAGAGGTTGGGTGAAGGTTTGTGAAAGAAGAAGGCTGATTTTTCGTGCTTTCATGCTGCTGCATAAATTTATAGCCAACTTTACTCGCCCAGGCGAATTTTTGAGCTGATCCAATTTTTGAAATTTTCACTGCTTCTATGAAAAGTTAATATATCATGCTTCCGATGTTATTTCTCAAATCCCAACGTTCAAACTTTACATATGTGGGTTAGAAGCCTACCTTTATAATTTGAAGGTGATCCAATGGTTAAACAATCCGGAATTGTGATTTTACCAAAATAGGTTTATGGTCAAACTTGAAATCACACAATTTTAATGTAGATCAATCAAATTCCACATAACCTCACATCTATACCAAGCAGTTGAACAAGGATAATTCATACAACATTTCAACTAATCCAAATTAATAAAGTCATTAAATAATACAAGAAATACATGAAACATATATTTTCAATTATCAAAATTTCAAGGCATTACATTTTTATTTTCATTTTCTCATTTAGTATTGTTTGATCCAGGCTTGCCTGGCAAAGCAGCTCTGGATCTTATGCTAACTTTTGCCAACACTGATGAAACCTATACCATAAATTACACAGATATATTACCAGAATAATTTCACCCAGCACAACAGGAGAGGAAATTCTAAGCTATTATAATTATATAAAGTTATAAATATAAATGAAGGGTGAAGGTGATAAACTGCAATTTTTTGAAGTGATACAATAGCCATATTTTTATGTAATAAAAAATAAAAGTGAGCAAAATTTGAAGTACATATGCTAAACAATGCTATAGTGGGAAGGCCAATATTTTAATATTATAGTAGAATAACTTATAATAAATATTTTGCTAATAATTTATTAATTAAAAATTAGTATGTGAAAAAAAGATATCACATTATTTAAAAACAATACTTCATACGTTCTGTTTACAAATTGATCGTATTCTCTAGCTTTTTGTTATTAAATTAAACCTGAAATTTTAAAATATCTTAGTTAAAAAAAATTATTTCAGTTTGTAAAATATCTTGATTAGAAAATATCTCTATTTAAATTTTGATTAGAAAATCAAGCTTGATTATAATGCATCTAAATGTGAATTTTGATTTTCTTTTTTATTTATTTAAAGAGGTAAGAAAATATGAATAAAGGTCTAAACAACAATGTTAAAACTGATGGTCCAAACAGCAATGTTAAAACTAAATGTCCAGGTCCAAATACAATTTGTCTTGGAACTAAAACACAAGTTACTAATACAAAAAAAATGAGAGTGGAATAGCTAATGGAAGCTGCATAACTACGTACAGTGCAGCATGATTTGGCCACTCTAGCCACCATTTTCACAATTTTGGCCGTCAAAAGCAGTGCTCCAGGCCTCCAGCCAGGTGCGACACGATGACCCTTGGAGCAGTAAAGTGCCATGACGTGAGACTCTAGTGCAATAGCACAACTATTACACATGATTAACTACTATGGTATGTAATTAATAAAATAATAAAAACTAAAGAATAAATAAGGTAACTCATGCACAAAATGTTGTTAAATGCCTTTCTTATTCTCATTAGCCCATTAGATTAGATAGAAAGCATGCAAACCCACAATATCCCTATTATCTTTCCTTTATTGTCACTTATGGCGACAACAATAAAAGAAAGATAATAGGTGAAGGCAATATAGGAGATAGTTTTAAAACCAAGATTATAAATGTACTCTATGTGGAAGGTTTAAAGCACAATCTTCTAAGTATAAGTCAACTATGTGATAAAGGATTAAAGGTATCCTTTAATAATAATTGTTGCTTGATATGTGATGATCTATCATGTGAGGTTATCCATGTAAGAAAAAGAAAGGGTAACATCTACTTACTCTCTATAGAACATGCATTCATTCACAATATTAATTGTCTAGTAAGTAAGATTGATGAATCATGGCTATGGCATACGAGATCTAGTCACATTAACATGCATCACATGAACAAGCTTATTAGAAAAGACTCAATCATTGGTTTACCTAAACTTAATTTTGAAAAGGACAAACTATGTGATTCTTGTCAAAAGGGGGAACAAACCAAGATTTCTTTTCAAAATAAAAACTTTGTTT
Organism: Glycine tomentella; assembly: GCA_007407185.1. Taxonomy (NCBI): domain Eukaryota; kingdom Viridiplantae; phylum Streptophyta; class Magnoliopsida; order Fabales; family Fabaceae; genus Glycine; species Glycine tomentella. The sequence goes on from PYAF01005929.1 coordinate 127,042, forward strand.
CCACCTCAAGACCCCTTGAATTGCTTCACATGGATTGTTTTGGTCCTTTTAGAACTATGAGCTTAGGAGGCAATTACTATGGGCTTGTAATAGTTGATGACTATTCTAGATTCACATGGACTTTGTTTTTAAAATCCAAGAGTGATGCTTTCATTGCTTTCAGAAAATTAGCCAAGCTTGTTCAAAATGAAAAAGGAAGAAAAATTATTTCAATAAGAAGTGATCATGGTGGTGAATTCCAAAATGAGCATTTTGAAAAGTTTTGTGAAGAAAATGAAATCAACCACAATTTTTTAGCTCTAAGAACACCTCAAAAAAATGGTGTTGTGGAGAGGAAAAATAGATCCCTTGAAGAAGGAGCTAGAACTCTTCTTAAGGAGACAAATGTACCAAAACATTTTTGGGCTGATGCAGTCAGTACTATACTATTTGCTACACTTTGAATAGATTACTCATAAGGCCTATTTTGAAGAAAACTCCTTATGAACTATATAAAGCTACAAAACCAAACATTTCTCTCCTAAAAGCATTTGGTTGTAAATGTTTTGTTTTAAACAATGGAAAGGAGTCACTTGGTAAGTTTGAAGCAAAGGCTGATGAAGCTATCTTTCTTGGATATTCATTACAAAGCAAAACATGTAAAGTCTTCAATAAAAGAACCTTATGCATGGAAGAATCAGTTCATGTTATTTGTGATTAATCTAACTCCTCAAGAGAGGAAAAGAGATGTGATAATGATGCAGGTACTATAGAAGATTATGTCAAAATCAATGGACCAAATGAGAAGGAAAATGATGAATCAAATGAATAGATTATCAGTCAACACCTACTCAAAAGCCTAAGGACTGGAGAATAACAAGAGATCTTTCCCTTGACAACATAATTTGTGAAGTAACTAAGGGAGTATCTGTAACATCCTCAAAATTATATCTTGAGTTTATATTTATGATTGAGATATGGAAGTGTGATGATAATTGAATACAAGAAGAATATGATAAAATTTATTTGAACATAAGCTGCCCAAAACTGTTCATTTCTGCCACTCGAATTAAGAAATTTATTTCTCTCTCAATTATTATCCAAATTAGGTATATGATATATGGAATTAAAGATATAGATTTCTACTACAACATATAACAATTTCATATGAATCTAGTTTGTGTATTGTTTTTAGTAACTAAAACATTAAGATATGTCAGTGTGGAAATTCTCAACTTGCTGGCACTTTTGGAGTCTAGATTAAAAATGTTATAGATAGAGTTTTATAACTCCAAATAAGGCATGTGATACCTTGTTAGAAATATTAGGAAGTCTAGTTTAACATATTAAAAGATGAGGATTTATGGGCAAGTAGATTGGTACAGAATAAAAAATGAGCGAACCCATCTGGTTAAGTGTTTCTAGCCTTTTGGACATTTTGGATTGGGCACAACTTGTAACTCTTGGAATTTTGGCCCAATGACTAAAATCTTAAGCCCAAAATGGGACAAATCAAAGGTTTCCTCAATCGAAGACCTATCCACGTGCATAGAATCCCTCAATAAGACAAAGATACACTAAAACAATAAGCCAAAGGCAAAGATTGAAAATATAGGTTGCTGTAAAAAAATTTGGCTGAAGTGAAAAGATTTAATTAAGCCTTTGTGTGCATGTAGAACAACTTAAGCCAAGCATTTACCATCCCTAGCTTAGCCATTTCCACGTGGGAGAGGCCAACTGCCCCTAAGATCATGATTAAAAGAATCTTGACCAAAAGAATCAAGTCAAGATAAGGCTTAAGGTTAAATATCTCCTAATGAAATTATTACCTAGTTAAAACCTAACTAAACTAACTTCTAAAATCATTTTAATCCAACTAAAACCCTTAAATCTGACCCAATTAAAGTAGTATAAATAGCTTGGATGCTCCCAAAATTTGTGCACATAAATATTTAGCACAAAACCTATCACACCTACTACTTTCTCATTGCACCCACTTTTCACTTTCTACCTTCTTTACTTGCTTTTGACCGTGCCTTCTTTCTCCCACTTTATCCATCAACAATTTTTTCTTTCAATACTTCACCCTTTAGAGGATTCCAAAGAGGGACAGCTCCTTAATCCATTCCATTCCAACACTAAATTCTCTTGAGGTAGGCTAGACTTCAATCTCTTGTTAAGAAATTATTTGGACTAATTTACATGTTTAAATGTACGGATTTATGGTTTTATTTAGGCTGGAATTTCATTTTATTTGAAGGTATTTTATGATATGAAAATGTTGATTTAAACCATAGGATAGGTGATGATTTATAGGCTGAAATATTAGTGATGTTTGGAGTTACATTTGATGATCTTTGGAAGTGATTTTGATGACATTTGGGTTGTTTGTTCACATTTTCATTATGGGACTATTTTGAATTAATTTCTAGAAGTAGAGGTTGAATGGTATGTAGTTAAATGGTTCAAATGTTTGAGTGATTAAATTTTGAGGATGAAGTAGTAAGGTGGTAGGTGAAAGGAGATTAAGATGCATGCTAGGTTATAATCTTTTATTGTGAAGGTTTAAAGGAATTAGAAATTATTTCAAAGATATATTATGGTTATTAGTTAGATTACTAACATGATTTTTCTGTAGCTTTAGGATACTCAATGGACATGCCTAAGTTGGTAATGATCTTACTTAAGTAAGGTATGGTAGTTTAACCATACTTGTAGTATGTATGATGTTATGATGAAAATATTTTCCATGAGGTGGTATATATTTGCTTATGGATTTTACTATGGATGAGTTTTGATGTGATGATATGTTAATTCATGTTTCCAAGTCAAGTATGAGATTTGTGAAACAGAATCTGATACTACATCCAATACGAGATGTAATGACCAGGTGCAAATACATGGAATAAATCATGTATGTTTGCGTAAGACGGTCGCAGCGTCTACATCCAGTACGAGACGTAGCTACATATGCTACGATATGTAGAGACCATGTGCATAATTATTTTATGGATTCATTTGACTATCTTGATGATTTACTAACATACTAACATGTTTGGTTGTTTAGTTTTGCCTACTGAGAAATATTATTTCTCACTAGATTTATTTCATGTTTTATTTTTAGATGGCCTCAATCATCATCTTCCTTGATGCGTTAGATTTGGGGTGGTACATCGATGAGGAGTGGAATTGTTATGTCGTAACCATGCACCCATTTATACATGCATATATTTATTTTGGCACTCATTTTCCTGTTTCTATACTCAATAGACTGTTTAATCCTAATGACTCGTACCTACAGTTTTCTACTGCATATCCAAACCCACCCATGGAACCAATTAATTTGGTCAGTGAAGAAGAGAGCATTGGAGAGAACTTCTGAAATGAAGAAATAGGTTGTAGATTTTTGTAAATAAATAATAATCATAACTAGGGTGACTAAGGTGTTCTCTAGAAATTAAGTTCCATGTTATATTAAAAAGGAGGTAACCGACAAGAAATGACCTATGTAACAATGGACTGCGGCTACTTATAATATATATATATATATATATATATCAATTTAACAACTTCCATAATTTATACTTTTTCTAATTTTTATTAATTTATGTTTCTTAAAATTTAACCCTAATAAAAATATAATATCTAGAAAAATTTTAGGTCGTTACGGTATCTACTAGATCTGCACTAAGAAATTTATGTTGTGATATGGCTTTTGTTTCACAAATAGAACCTAAGAACATTGATCAAGCATTACTTGATGAACATTGGAAGTTTGCCATGCATGATGAACTTAATCAATTCAAGAGAAATGAAGTATGTGAACTTATTCCTAGACCTTCTTCTCACAAGCCAATTGGCACCAAATGGATTTTTAGGAACAAACTTGATGAAAGTGGCATCATAGTCAGAAACAAAGCTAGATTGGTTGCAACTGGTTACAACAAAGAGGAAGACATAGACTGTGAAGATACTTATGCTTAAGTAGCAAGGTTGGAAGCCATTAGATTACTGCTTGCATTTGCATGTTTAATGTATTTCAAACTGTTCCAAATGGATGTAAAGAGTGCTTTTCTTAACGGATATATTGAGGAGGAAATCTATGTTGATTAACCTCATGCCTTTGTTGATTTTAAATATCCAAATCATGTTTTTAAACTAAAGCAAGCTCTTAGGTCCTGGTATGAAAGATTGACCAACTTATTACTTAGCCAATCCTTCATAAGAGGACAAGTGGATAAAACATTGTTTATTAAGAATTCTTTCAATGATATCTTATTGGTTCAAATATACGTTGATGATATTTTTTTTTGGTTCAACTAATCATTCCTTGTGCAAAGAATTCTCAATCTCTATGCATAATGAATTTGAAATGTCCATGATGGGAGAATTAACATTTTTTCTTGGACTTCAAGTGAAGCAAATGAAGAATGATACTGTAACACCCCAAATTTTTACAGTCGATTGATAGTCTGTATTCAAATTACTAGGGTAAAATGTTGACCAGAGGCAGTATAAAAAGGTTTGAGAGAAATGAAGCAAATGCCCCTGAACAATTTGGAAATAACCAAAATACCCCTAGGTATTTTAGCAAGATATTTTAAGGAGAAAATTTTTATAACTACTTTTGGATGAT
>PYAF01005929.1:141467-155304 GCA_007407185.1 Glycine tomentella
CCAGATCTATGATAGGAGGCAGAGCTCCTCAATGCCTGGCGGAGCTCCTCAACGTCAGTCCTGTCATAGTGTGGCAGAGCTCCTCAATGCCACGGGCGGAGCTCCTCAACGCCTAAATACCCGGCGGAGCTCCTCAACGCCGGTATATATCTATTGGCCAACAGATCTCTGGCAGAGCTCCTCGATGCCAGGGACGGAGCTCCTAAACGTCCAGAATACACGGCGGAGCTCCTCAATGCCGGTATTCTTCTATTGGCCAACAGACATCTCAAACACAGCACAGATATCAAATGCCAATGCATACAATCTCAATACAATAATGTCACAGCCAATGCATGCATCATGAATCATAACCGACACTCCCCAGGAGTGTGGTGTGCAACCAAAGCGGGAATTCATCCCCAAGAAACACTGAACTTACCTGGTAAGGTTACAGCTAGTAGTTCCTTCCCAGGCCTGTGGCTTCCGCCGCCAACAGTCTCAGAATCAATGCCTAATCAAGGCATAAGGAATATCATATCAAAATCCATTTCACACACATTCAATCATAGAATGTATTAGATCATAAATCCCCTATCCTAGGGTTTAATCAATTCTGCCCATACAAGGCTTATTCTCAGATCATACAAGTTCATCAAACTATCATCAGGGCCATTGAGTCACTATAGACTCACTCATATCACTTTTCTAAACCAGAGCCCATAAGTCAGAATAATACTAGAACGGTCTGGTTCTCAACCCAGACACCGTTCAAGTAACCTCTCAGGCTCAACATTGACTCAGTTACGGCTCATGCATCTCAGAAAACCATAAACAAGTGACTCTACACCGGTCACTTATACAGTCACAGAGCCATATCCAAAGTCATCAGAATCAAAAACTGAAAGCTATTCCTTCATCATGACAGTGTCCTGAGTAAATCTCTCTACAAGACCCTGGGCTAATTCTAGCCTCATATCACTGTGGGTTACATTTCTCAGGAAAACCCAAAATCACAGAGAACCAAGAGAACTCAGGTTTCTTACCTCAGTAGTGACCAAGGAGACCTCAGAACAGCTTCTCCGAGCTCTAATGTCCGTCTCCCGCCGTAGTTCTCGTCTATTCTCAAGTTCTCTGAGGTTTCTCCGAAGGTTAGGATTTTGCTCAAATCTTAGGAATTGATGAAGGTTTTTAGCTTTCAATCGGTTAAAACACATTTCTAGGTCACAGGGAAGTGTTTAGGCTGACAATTAAGGTCCTAGGGAGCTTGGTTTCACCATTAATGGAGGCTGGGCATGGAGAAAGAGGGAGAAGAAGGTTTTCTTCTTCCAAAACACGACTGACCTCTGTTATATTGCCTGCCCGAGTTCTGGCGCTGATCGCGCCAGCTCCCGCGCTGACCGCGCCAATATGGCGATTTAGGTGGCGCCACCAGCGCCACTCCCACGCCCCCAGCGTCAACTTCCCAAACCATTGGCGCTACCCGCGCCAGACTGGCGCCATCCGCGCCATGCCTTCCCTGACCTATGGCGCCATCAGCGCCGCACTTGGCGCTGGTCGCGTGGAATTCCAGGGAAATATGGTTTTCCAGACCACTACCCGCGCCATCCGCGCCACCTATGGCGCTACCCGCGCAGTTTGGAAAACCTCTGGCGCCCCTCGCGTGACTTTGACGCCCTGAGCGTCAAGTTCCAGAGACTCTGGCGCCATCAGCGCCAGACCTGGCGCTATCCGCGCCACACCCTTAACAGGGTTTTCTGATGTGAATCCCCGCGCATGCCATAACTTAGGGTTATCACAAATAGAAAGCGATAGAATAGAAGTAGGAAGTACACTTAGAAATTAGGGGTGGATACATGAAGAAAAGAAGTGCAATTAGCAAATGGGCTTGGCCCAAAAGGTGAGAGATTGTAGATATGAAAATAGGGTGTCAAATAGCATTACCTGTTTTTTTTAAAAAGGGCCAACCCAATAGTGTTCATTAGTACTTTTTTGTCCTTTGGCATGAAGTACCTTTTCTTTTCATTTGACTTGTCTAGGTCTGGACATTCTGACTTGAAGTGCCATGGACTCTTGCACTCATAACATATGATGGAGCTCTTCACCTTGCCCCTTAGAAATTAAGGGTGCATACATGAAGAAAAGAAATGCAATTAGCAGTGCTTATTTAATTTCAAAATGGGCCTGGCCAAAAGGTGAGAGAGTGTAGATATGAAAACAAGGTATCAAATAGCATTACATTTTTTTTCCAGAAAGGGCCAGACCCGACAACTAAAGAGTGTCGTTATGAACACGTGGGTGTAAACAGTATTATATATTTTGTTTTAAAATGGGTCAGGCCCAGCAACTAAAGCGTCCAGTTATGAACACGTGGGTGTAAACAGTATTATATATTTTGTTTGAAAATGGGCCATGCCCAACAGGTAAAGGGGTTGTATTTATTAACTGGGCATAGTATCCAACAGCAGCCAAACGGACTGGAAAACGCGATGAGCTCCACGGAGGAGGCATGGTCCCCTATCGCCACCGGTGCGAGGTGCAGTGGTGGTGTAGTGGTGGAGTTAAAAGAAAAAAGAAAACACCTGGAGGAAGGTGAAGATATATAAAATGAAAAGATATATAACCAAAATCAACAGAAAATAAAGCTAAAGATCTCACCTGTGGCCAAAGGGCTCACCGGCGAGATGAAACTACACCAACAGCAGATCAAAAAAGGAAAAAAAATGAAAATGGAGAAGGAGAATGAGCGGAGGAGAAGCAGATTAGCATAAAAAAGAGAGAGTGAAGGAATGAGGGGTTACTTGGAGACCCCTCATACCTCATTCTTTCTTAGAGAAGATTGGTCACATTAACCAAAAGCCTACCAACATGACTATACAATTTGCCGATGGTTCTAAAAGAAAGCACTATGAAAAGCGGTAAACGTGACAATAAAGGAAAATCATTTAACATTTATAACTGATTTTTTTGTCATGAATATAGAGGAGGACCAGGAAGTTCCAATCATTCTAGGATGATCCTTCATGAGAACCGCTCATGTAACCATCAATGTTCGTAAAAAAGCCTACGCAATTAGAGAGGGCAAGAACCAAATGTTCTACTACATTCAAGGCATTGAATATTTTTCCAACAAATCAGCTCACCAACAACACCATCATACAACATCTTGATAATCCACATGCCATATATCAAGCTATTGACGTTAAAGAAGCTTACTAGGAGGCAACCTAGAATTCTAACTTTAACTTTTTCTTTTTTTCATTTTAAATTCTTAGCATAGTTTAAATTTAAATTTATTGCATTTCAATTCCTAGTATAGGTTTTAAGTTTAAGTATGGAGTTCAAAAAAAAAACATCACTCAGTAGCATAGCACTAACTTGCATTTTTTAGTTTTGTTCATCATGTGCAGCCTTATTAATGGCCAACTCGTTTGGAGGACCACGTACTCGTTGTCCAGGGATGTGGCGAGGCTGCAATGGATAAGAATAGATGTTGAGGGCTCTCTAGCCCTAAGTGAAGCCTTCTCTACCCTTCTCTTTTACTTTTTGTTAATTCTGCTTTATTAGTTTAGTTGTTGAGTATATGTGTCGTAATTTAGGAATATATTTATTATTAGGAAGATAAGGAAACACGCGTGATTCAGAAGAATCACCATTTTCTTCCATACACACCATAAAATAAAATAATTTTTTTTTTTGCTTAAATCATTCTGTGTGGTTGAACTCAAATGCTAAAAGTGAAAACCATTGATTTCGCTTGATTGAAATGTGTAATAAATTTGGCATGAAAAATTGAAAGCGAATAAAGTAACTTGTAGACCTAGCCTGGTGAGTGAGTGATCCTTATAGTGATACAAATATTTATTAAGTGACACTCTTATTTCACTCACAATAAACTTTGACCGAATCTATTGTAGATTGATTGTAATTATATATGCATTTAAATGCTCAAGGGTCACGTTGGCATGTTTAGCCAAGAGCCAAAAATCCTACCCTACATTGTTTATCCGTTGCACCTTACTTTGAGCTTGATGTATTCTTTTCTAAACCTTGAAATTTATATGTTTATATATCTGCTACTACCCTTAACCTAAAGGATAGAAAAGCATGGGTCTAGGAATTGAAAAAAGTTTTAAGTTTGGAGTGGCAATGCACCACTCAAAGGGAACAAAAATAAAATGTACCAACAAGTTATCACATGAACAAAGGTTGAAAATTTTATCCCCATTCTCTCTTGTAAAGTATTGAAAAAGGAAAATCTGAAAAACAAAAAAATAAATAAAAACCAGAGAGAAGCAAAGTAAAAAAAAATCAAAAATTGATGACCAAGCAAAGTATGTATGGAATTGAAAATCTGGGGTAACAAGGATTGGTAGGAAGTGAATGAAAATCAAATAAATAGACTAAATGTTTTCCTTCCTTTTGAGTTACTTTTGAATATCTAGAAAAAACCAATTTTCCTTGTTACCCAAGCCCTATTACAAGCCAATAAAGTCATTAGTGATCTTTGCATGCATTTGATGTGTTGATTAACTTGTGATGAAAGTCAAATTTGAGTTGTGGTATCTTAACTTGTGCATTGAGTGAAACACTTGCCCAAAGCTAAGTCAAAAGCTTAAGAGCGAAACACTTATTGTGAGGACAAGTTGCTATGACATTAAATTTGATTGTCATTCTTGTTGCATATCTCTAACCTTGCATTTGATTTGGTTGAGCTAAAACATTGAATGTGGTCACCATACTTAGTTGATTGAAGCACTGTTAGGATTTTTTCCACGGCAAGTGTACCGTTCTATCGTTGTAAGTTTCAAATTTTATAAGATCGTCTCCATAGGGACTTGAGCTTACTCAGTTAATCCAAATAGAATTAAACAATTCAATAGTTATGTACAAGTAGGTCGAATGGAATTTCATTTGTTTGAGAAAGTAACATAAAATTACTAACTTAGTAAAATGGAATATATTTATGAGAAAGTGGGATTGGATTTCATCATTCTTAACATTCTATATTCAATTAATATTTACCACGCATAAATCATCGTCTATTCTTATTGATGCACACTAAGTTACCTTGAATCGATCCCTCGCATTCAAGTTCTAAGGATATTTTACTGCATATCGATCCCTCGCATATTTAAGTAAACACCCCAGCGTTAAGAACTATAATCGCGTGCTTTTTATGCAATCAAAATGTTATGCCCTATTCCTAGCAACGTAACATAATGAGTAAATTCATTCAGTTCAAACCCTAAGATTACTTTCCAGTCTCACTTAGGATTTAAGTTCGTGATACTAGTGATCAAGTAGGATTAAGCATTAAGCGCAGAATGAAACTACCAATAAGAAATAGAACGATTTATGCATGAATATTAAAAGCAGTATAGGGTTAAGAAGATTACATCCAACATCTAAGACGCTAGCCAAGCATGGAGAGAACCTCCTCTCGGAGAGAGTTGCTAAACGTTCCCATCCTCGCTTCTCTCCGGCAGAGTTTCCACACTAATCCTCACTTCTCTCACTTTCTTAATCTACCTAATACTACTATTTAACCTCCTAAGCTAAAGAATAAGCAAAGGCAAGAAAAGAAAGCAAAAATGCATGCATATATTTTCGTGGCCTATTTAAGGTTTTTGCCTCCTGCCAGCTTCACTCGCCCAGGCCACCATTTTCTTCATGTTTTGGTCGCCTGGACAAGTTTAACATATCTTTTTGGAACTTGTAGCTCGCCCGGGCGAGCAAAATACACTATGGTTGGTCGCCTGGGCGAGTTAAAGTCTTAATGTTGAAGAAAGCTTTGGGCCATGTCGGTTTCCGGGCCTGAAATGCTTGTTACACCTCCCATACTTGCTATATAAGCCTTCTTTGCTTGCTTTGATATCCGGAAGCCTCAGAAATCCACAGAATCTATCAAAATACAAAACATGATTGGATTAATCTTCCAAAACACTTTAAACACAAGTATACGGTGCTAATTAACTAGGTTTAGGGAAATTTATAAGCAAAGTTAATGAAATCAAAAGATAAGTGCCAGCATTTAAAACATGATTTTAACTGAAATACGGCGCTTATCAAGCACATGACCCAAAAAAAATTGTTGAAGAATGCAAGAAGAGTGTGTATGTAACTTGTCATTGTGTATCCTTAGTCTTTAGTTTAATTTCTTTTATGTTTTTTAGTCTTAGTTTAATTTTCTTTTGTATTTTTTATGTAGTTTTTACTATCTTAGTATTGCTAGAGGACAAGCAAGGTTCTAAGTTTTGAGTGTTGATAAACGTCAAATTAATCGGACTTTCATATGCATTTTGTGATGTTTATTCGGCATTTTAGTTAACTTTAGGCCTTGTTTTGAATCTAATTAGCTTTAAATTAAGTTTTCAATTCTTTGTCTTATGTAGAATTATTTGTTTTAGTTATTGTTAATGAATTTTTTTGTAGCTTTTCAGCAAAAACAAATCATTCTGGCCAGAGCTCCAAAGGCCCAAATCAGCATAAAGTTCCGAAAGCAGAAATTGCAAAGATTGAAGATATAAGCTAGGAAAATCAAGAGCAAGATATTTTTCAAGGATAAATCAGCCAAAGAAGAAGATAATTACTTGAATTAATTAGAGATATTATTTCTTTGTTATTTCTTGGGATTATCTCCTTAACTAAACCTAGCTACAATTCTATAAGTAGGAGGCTTGGCATTCACTGTAACGGTGTAGAAGTCCCGAGCAATTCTTTGATTGACCATCTTATAGATGAATTCAGAAATTGACTTGCGCTTTGGTGAGCTTTAATGAAACCCGAACATGAATCAAGTACTTAATTGGAATTATCTCTAAGGATAGAATACTCTTGGTTAAGCCTCACTAATTCTCAACCATTAATGTTGATTACTTGTGTCAATATGTCCAAGGGATTGGGGATGGGGCTAGTTTAGAATTTATGACCATGCGGGAGCTAGAGTAGAATACATTAGTGAATTGGAGAAAAACAAGAGATATGAGTATATAATTGTGAAGTTACAATGGATTGAGGGAATTCCAAGTCCAAACCTAGACATTCATTCATCAAAATCAATATCACCATCCAAGTCTAGTATTTCTATATGTACTTAATTATTTTATAGGCATTTAATTTTTATTGCAATTTACTTTATGTTATTTATTTTTTGACAATCACAAAAAAAATACAAAAACCTAGTTCTTAGCTAAATAATTACATGAAATCTCTCCTTTATTCCTTTGGGAGATGACCTAGACGATAGTTCAGTTACTACATCATAATTGGGTTAGTTATTAGTTTCTTGTTTCTCATTATTTTCGATGAGTTGGGCTCGCTTTTTGTTTTCAAATTTGGCTATGCCCATTGCATCATTTCAGGAATCTTGCATCTCTCATATTGTATCTTGCACCTCCCAAAGATATTTGAAAAGAATAAAATATCCTAACACTTCCCTCAGACTAATAGCAGCCCTTACAACCATGATGTCACCTTTCTCACAAACATACTCACATTGTGACAGCTCCTCCTATACTCACTACAACAATGACCTTGTCCTTCAAATCACGCCACCTCCTTCACCCTTTCACGACGGAAGTGACCTCATCCTCCACCGCACCACCCCCTGCACCCTCCTCACGATGTCACACCACCACCTTCCCCCTCCTTCCTTTACGCGCTGATGAGGACCAAAGACCAATGAGTGAAGAGCCTAGATATCTTTAATATTTTGAACATAACTTGAGTTCTAGATGTCCCTTTTAGGCATTCTTTGATGCATTTGAAAGCTCTAAAGATTTTCTACAAGTCATATTTCTAATCTCAAGTCCTAATTCTGCATCTATGATGATGAAAACGGGACATGAAGTTTAGCACGAATTAGATTTTTTTAGTTATAAATTTTATATGACTAAAGTCCCACATTAGAAAGAAATAGGATACAGACACCACCTATTAACTATAAATAGTCATTCATGTACTCACCTTTGAATTAAATAAAAACTTTTTGAATTAAATAAAAACTTTACACTTTCAAAAGTGTGTGAGAGGAAGTTCCTCTTGGGTTCTTGATTGGACAAAACGTTGGTTCTTATCAAAGGTTTCTATAATCTTTGTGGCGAATCCCCACAGGACTTATCACTTTTCATAAGGTGTGACGTCTTCTTCCATTTCTTGTCTTTCTCGCCTTTTATTTTTATTCTATTTTCTTTAACATTTTGTTCATGTTAAATTTGTTATTTTTGCTATGCACTTTTCTTCATATTGTCTTTATCTTTATTTCTCTTCGTCAAACACTTGGCTGTACCTTTTTCTTATGTTTTAAGAAGAAGCCTTTTCAACGATGACCCATAAAAACAATGAACACCCGTATAGGTTCATATCGTGTAGTATCTTGAGCCCGAATCCTAGAATTGGCCAATTTCTTATGTTTGTGTGTACTGTCCTTTAATTCCTGCCATATTTTTTCTTTGTCTTTTCTTTTTGTTCTTTATCATTCCGTTTTTTATTTCTTGTTCTTTGTCATTCTGTTCTTTATCATTCCGTTCTTAAATTCTTGTTCTTTATCATTTCGTTCTTTAATTTCTCGTTCTTTATCATTTGGTTCTTTTATTTCTCATTCTTTATATTTTGCGCAATTTACAGCTTCATGATATTCTGCTCATATTATTGTTGTAACAACATTATTTTGTGCACCTTATTATAAACTAAACCATTACTGTTAACAATTGGGCATAAAAAAAAATCATTTGTGTTAGTGTGAAAAAAGAAAAGGGGTAGCAAATTTATTTTTTTTAAAAAAAAACAAGAAGAGAAATCTAGTAGTATTTCTTTTAAGCTGCTTAAAAAAAGGAAAAAAATGCTTAAAAAAAAAAGAACCCCCTTGCACTAATTTATTTGACAAATGTGGAAGTTTATTTGTGGTGCTATAACGTTATTCCTTCTTTTTTTTTTGCGCAATTGAATTTTTTTTTCTAGTTCCATATTGTCTTTGTCTGGCCTTCTTATTTTGAGTGTCTTTCTTTTGTTACCTTTTCTAGTTTGTCTTTTAAAATTCCTTTTGATTGTTGTCTTTGTGGTTTTCCTTTCGTTTAGCAAATCCAGTGAGCAACTCTTGTGAGGATCGTTACAATTTTTATATATATAAAAAAAACACTTTTGATTTTGAAACACAGTTGATCTTGTTAAGAACCTAAAGAGAACTTTGAGTGGTAAAAGCAAGAGCATTTACATTAAAATCAAAAGCCATTTTCTAAGTGAAAACACGAGTTGTTATTTCTTGAGTGAAGCACGTGAGTAGAGTGGTGAGTTCCTGTTCATATTTTCCTCATACTAGTATATAATGGTTAGTGGTTCTAGTATCCCTCCCACCCATAGAGCTGATGCAATGCAAGCTCGCCTAGATGAGTTGACCAATCAATTTGCTCAAATGTTAGAGCACAATCGGAGGATGGAGGAGAGGCTGGATAGAAGAGAAAGGCATAGGTCTAGAACCTCCACTCAAAGGAGTGATAGTGGAGATGAAGAGAAAGAGAGAGTCCTAGGAGACATGAGGATAGGCGAAGGAATGAAAGGAGACATAGGGAAAATAATAGAGAAGAAAGACCTAGGAGGAGAAATGAAAGGTATGAAGGACTTGATGGGGTTAAGATTAAAATACCTAAATTTCAAGGAACCCCGAGACTTATTTGGAGTGGGAGATGAAAATAGAGCAAATCTTTGACTGCAATAACTATAGAGAAGACAAAAAGGTGAAATTGGCAGCCATAGAATTTACAGACTATGCTCTAATTTTGATGGAAACAGCTGAACCCATAGCCATTAAGTTTTCCCAAATTTACCTTGCAATAGAACCAAAGCTTCAAGAAGACCTCAAGAACACAAAAACTCCAACACTCCTTGAATTGGGGCTGTTTCAGAAGTTTAAATTGCAGAAAAATGGAAGATGGAAGAAAGGATAGGGATGAAGGTGAAGACAATGAATGGCACCATGGAAAAGGATTTCCAATAAGCCTAGGAAGAATCACCACAATAGCATTGGGAAGCCATTGATAAGACTCAGAAGTTCTTGAACAAGAACAAGAGAGAAACTCTCACAACAATTTTTCAAAACTTGTATTGATGAACCAAAAGTTAGTTACATTCAGTTTTGGCACTTTATATAGGCCACGAAATTACAAGCTAAATGTCACTGAAATGTAAGAAAATACAAATTGAAATGAAGTCTAAATGAAGCTTGAAGTGCAAGAAACATAAGTGACCTTTGGCTTCCCAAACATGTGTAGAAAAGCTTAAAAACTGGTTTAATCAATTATTTTGACCATGTAATCGATTATTTAACCTAAATAATCGATTACTTGGTTTGGTAATCGGTTATGTTGCTCTTATCCATCCTGGAAACTGATATATGGTCAAAATAATCGATTAATTCGACATGTAATCGATTAAAATAGAACTATTTGCATTTTTCAGACTGATTTAATTGATTACAGGATGCTTTTAATCGATTACAGGTATCAAAAGATGCTTTTAATCTGTTACAGGATGCTTTTAATATGTTAAAACAGACAACACTCCTTTTGTATTTCCGCTACTTTTGTGGGATTATATTGAATTTGAGACATCAAAATCCAGCTCTTATCATCCTTGATATGGTGTGTAACTTCATGCTTGTCAAATTTAGCTTGAATATGGTCTTGAAGTGCTTGAGTCCTAGCTCTTGTCATTGGTCCCTTGAAGCTCATCAAAGGAAGTGCTTCAAGCTCTCCTTCTAGACCTTTGGTTTGTCTTGGACCTCCATCATCCCCTCCTTCTTGGAAAGAACTTGTCCTCAAGTTTGTCTCCTCATTTGTACCTACATCATACAAAGAAAGATCATAAACATTGAAAGTATTACTCACACCATACTCACTAGGCAATTCAAGTTTATAAGCATTATTGTTGATCCTTTCTAGAATCTTGAAAGGTCCATCTCCTCTAGGTTGTAGCTTGGATTTCCTTTCACGAAGAAATCTATCCTTCCTTAAATGAAGCCACACTAAATCTCCTCATTAAATATCACTTGCTTCTTGTGCTTATTAACTTGCTTGGCATATTGTTCCATCTTTCTCTCTACATGTGCCTTCACTTTTTCATGCAACTTTCTAACATAAGAAGCTTTAGATAAAGCGTCATGATTAACCATATAAGAAGTGTTAGGTAAAGGCAATAAATCAAGAGGAGTTAAAGGATTAAAGCCATAAACAATATCAAAAGGAGATAAAGAAGTAGTCTTGTGAACTACTCTATTGTAAGCAAACTCAATGTGAGGTAGACACTCTTCCCAATTTCTCAAATTGCCCTTGATGTACCACTTAGCATGTCTCTTATTGAGTGTGCCTTGACTTTTCAAATAATCAATAGACACATGATCACTATAGAACACAAAATTATTTGGTAAAAGATAATGTTGCCAAGTTTTCAAGACTCTATCAAATGCATACAACTCTTTGTCATAAGTGGAATAGTTTAGACATGCACCCTTTAATTTCTCACTAAAATAAGCAATAGCATGTTTATCATGAATCAAAACCCCTCCAATGCCTATATTAGATGCATCACATTTCAATTCAAAAGAAGCATTAAAATTAGGCAATGTCAGAATAGGTGCATAAGATAATTTATCCTTCAAAGTCTGGAAAGCAATTTCATGTTCTTGCTTCCAAGAGATTGCATATTCCTCCAAAAGAAATTGCATAACTTTGGGCACATTTCCTCCTTCCCTTTCAACATGTAAACAAAGAGAGTTAAGAAGGATATAATAAAGAGGTTGTTGTGCCAATAACACTCTTAATTTGCTTTTCACTCAAGAACAACCTCTCTTTAATCTCATGAATTTTTTTGTTATCATTTTCTTTTTCCTTTCTTTTTTTCTCACTAGCTTTTCTCTTAGGTACCTCACTTTTCTTCTCTTTTTTAGGTGCAGTATTTTTTTTTTGATTCCTCAATTCTCTTTTCTTTCATCCTTATTTGATCCTCACACACTTGTCTAGGAGTCAAGGGCCTCAAAATAATTTTCTTGCCTAGTTGCTCAAATTCAAAAGTATTTTCCATGCCATTGTGTATCACTTTTCTATCATATTGTCATGGTCTACCAAGAAGGATATGACCAGCCTCCATAGGAACAATATCACAAAGAACATTATCATGATAAGCATTAATAGAAAAAGGAATGAGCACTTGAGAATTTACCACCACTTCTCCAATTTCACTAAGCCATTGTAGTTTGTATGGCTTTGGATGCTTTGTGGTTGGCAAGTGTAATTTCTCCACAAGTCATGTACTAGCCGAATTGGTGCAGCTCCCATCATCAACAATAAGTGAGCATACCTTGTCTTTTACCAAGCACCTTGTGTGAAAAATATTTTCTCTTTGAGTCTCCTCTTTTTCTAGGAAAAAAATTACTCAACATTTTACTTACCATTAAGAGATCTCCCTCTTCGGCATCTACTAGTGTGAGTTCCTTTTCTTCTTCACTTGAAGAACTATTTGAGTCACTTGAAGACTCACTCCTTATGCTTCCATCCTCAAGCAAAATCATAGTCCTCTTGTTAGGACATTGAGAAGCTATGTGTCCTTTACCAAGACACTTAAAACACTTGATATTGCTTAATCTTTTTGGAGTTGGCTCCACCATTTTTTTTTCTTGGGCTTTTCACTTTTACTTCTTTATTTTTATTAGGAGAAACCTCTTTTTTTGGCTTGTCCTTCCAGCTGGAAGTTGCAGCCCCTTTGGAGAATTTGGAAGCTTTTCTCCTCCTTAGTTGTTGTTCCACCCTTTGAGCTTTGTGGACTAGCTCCTCAATTATGGCATATGAACGTAGCTCCATCACATCTTGAATTTCTCTATTCAAGACATGAAGGAACCTATCCATTGTTGCTTCTTGAACTTCCACAATTTCAGCCCTTATCATCATTAATTGCATTTCCTTATAATATTAATCAACACTCTTATTACCTTGAAAATGTCTTTGAAGCTTATTATAGACTTCTCTTGCATGATAAGTTGGGACAAATCTTCCTCTCAAGCATGCCTTCAAGTCATCCCAAGAATTTACTCTTTGTCTCCTCCCTCTCACTATATCTATTTGAATTTGGTTCCACCATATCAAAGCATAGCTACCAAATTCTAGAGTTGCTAGAGTAACTTTATTTTCTTCCTCAAAATGTTGGCATGAGAAAATTTGTTCTACTTTCACCTCCCACTCAAAATATTCTTCCGGATCATTATTGCCAAGGAATTTGGAATTTTTATTTTCACTCCATTCAATCCTCCATTCCTCTCATCTCTCTCTTCACTTCTCACCCTCCCATCTTCATCATCTCTATTTGGCCTCCTAGGATTATGTCTCCTATGATTTTCTCTTCTATAATTATTTTTCTCTTCTATTATTTTCTCTCCAATCCTCCCTCTCACTCCTTTCATCATAATAGTTTTCTCCATAAGAAGAAGCATACTCACTCAATCTTCTACTATTATGAGCCTCTCCATCCACACTTTCTCTTGGATGACTCCTTCTTTGCATTCCTTCAATTTTGGCATCTAATTCAGTTTTCAAATCTTTTATTTGTTTTGTCGTGGCTTTCATCTGTAACATCCCGGGCGCTAACGAGGGCGGGGAGTGATCGCCGGTGCAATGAGGCACGGACAAGGAGCGGCTCCTGGCAGGCTTCCAGCGGGAGGGATACATGAATGAATCGAATACACACCCGAACGAGAGGGATCCAGAGGCTGTGCAGGTATGGGACTGTACAGTTGAGGATAACTTAAAGGATTTAATAGGTACTACCTATACCAACAAGGTGCATCTACTTTTCGGTAGCCCATAACATAAGA
>PYAF01005929.1:174589-200313 GCA_007407185.1 Glycine tomentella
ATTTTATATCATGATATCTATCACATTGGTTAATATGTAATTTTTTAATGATATTACATAACCATTAAACTTAATAATCATCTCTATAATGTCCAACTATTTGTTTTTAAAATTTTAATTTATATATACTATTTGAAAAATAGTGCAAACTATTTTACAATCCAATAAAATTTTAATTCATTATAACATTATATTATTAACATTTTGTTGGTCTAAGTAAAATCAATCTTACAAGTAATTAAGGTTTTGAATTTAAATATTGTGGATGATAAAAATGAATAGAATAGAAGATTCTACTAAAAATAATCAAGTAAATTTATAATTTGAAAATAATCATTTACCAAATTAAGAATATTTCATACAAATAACATGATAAAAATATATATAATATTACCAAATAAAATAGGGTGATAAAACAGACAAACCTTATTAAATTTTTGTAAGAAAAAACTTTACACTTGTAATATATATAAGTTAAACTCTATTATTTAATTAAAGTGTACATAAAAGTCATGAGTTACCTTCTAACGGTGACTTTATGGTGGATCCACGTTAGAGAAAAGGAAAATATTTGTTGTAAATCGACACATAAGTGGACCATAAGGAGCAAGCACTGAATTTCTGATTCTTATCTCTTTCAATGTCCCTCTTCAAGGCAAGAGTATAGAAACTTAGTTTCAACATTGCTATGCATGGAACTTCTCTTTCGGTGCCTTCTGTTCAGGAGCTGGCAAAACAACCCATCATCGACGTTCCAGAACGATATGTTCCTCCCAATCAAGATCCACCTGTTCTATCCGACACAACTTTCCTACAAGTTCCTGTCGTAGACTTGCATCAATTGTTGTCTGAAGATGATGCAATTGAGCTAGAGAAGCTGGACCGTGCGTGCAAACAATGGGGTTTCTTTCAGGTTCGGATTATTCTCCTCAAATTTATTTTTCACGGGTAAATGAAACCAAAGTCAATATTAATTCAAAGAATGTAGTCAATTATTATTATTTTTATTATTGAAGTGACAATCTCAATGTAGCACGATGGATTTTTCCGGATTCGGCTACTTTAAAGTGAACAACTCAATTTAAAAGATAAAGTAACAAGTGTCAATGGTTCATGAGAAAATCAGTGGTCAGTATTACGTGCACATACATAAACAAATCATTGATGTGTTGGAATATCAAATATTGATTTTCTCATCATCATTTAAGACTTAACGTAAGTTGCTCAGTTTAGAGGGATCAAGTCTAATATTTGTAATATGTGTTAAGGTTTTAGACGGGTTTCAATTGTTACAATATCAGCGGTTTTTAGATTTATGACCTCAAATCATGCAATTTCAAACTTTGCCATAACATAATCTTAAATGATTTTATATTGAAGTTGATTAGGCCACAAATTTTATGAAAGGGAAATGTGCTGCATCAGTGTTCTACGTGATTAATAGCAACATAACATCTAACAAAAAACACATGAACTGGTTCAATTACTTTCATGAATAAGATGTCTGAAAATTGAATTTTTGTATATTAACTTTATAGCATAATCTGTAGAGTCTGATGCAATTCAGTTTGGAGTATTTAATCCTCACACTTTTGCCAACAATTTTGTTTCACATTCATGATGAATGTAGCACTCAAGGCATTACTTAATACATGTAATTTTATCAGCAATATAGGATTTGTAATTCGCAAATTAATTACAGCTTATAAACCATGGAGTGGATCCTTCTATGGTGGAAAATATGAAGATAGGTATTCAACAATTCTTCAACCTTCCAATGGAAGAGAAGCAGAAGCTTTGGCAAACACCAGAGGATATGTAGGGGTTTGGTCAGTTATTTGTTGTATCAGAGGAACAAAAGCTGGAATGGGCAGATATGTTCTATGCTCACACATTTCCATTACATTCAAGGATCCCCATCTTATTGCTAAGATTCCCCAACCATTCAGGTTGTCTACCTCAATTTTCATGTGTTAACTACAACATAATTGACTTAGGATCTGTTTGGATATAAGTCAGAAGTGTTTTTGATAGCTTCTCTACTGGAAATATTATGTTTTTATCAGTAGAAAAGTTCTCAAAAGCACTTTTAGTCTTGTATCCAAACATACTCTTATTCTATTGGTACCTCAGGGAGATTCTGTTTCATTGCAGAGAAAATCTAGAGAAATATTGTTTTAAGCCGAAAAAAATGTGCATCACAATCATTGGCCTTATGACAAAAGCTCTCAAAATCAAACCAATGAACTGTTAGAGTTATTTGAAGATCCAAACCAAGGAATTAGGATGAATTACTACCCTTCATGTCCCCAACCAGAACGAGTCATTGGAATCAATCCGCATTCTGATTCTAGTGCCCTACCATCCTTCTCCAACTCAATGAAGTGGAAGGACTTCAAATAAGAAAAGATAGAAAGTGGATTCCTGTTAAACCCCTCTCCTAATGCTTTTGTCGTTAATGTTGGAGACATTTTGGAGGTAACTAGAGCACAAAATCATTCTCATATCTTTTTATAATTTGGCATTTAAATCATCTTGTAACAATGCAAGTATAAGAAAAATTAGTACACAATAGACATTAAGTTTGATTTTCATACATTATTTTTTTATACTATCAATTAATCATAAATCATTTCACATATGATTTTTTTAAAGTAATTATTATAGAAATTAACAAACTTATCATACATGACAATATGTGATTTGATGATAATGTAGAAAACATTTTACAATTATAGTGCACTCTATTTAAATTAAGATTTATCCTTTAAGAATTTTTAATCATACAGTAAACGCTTTGGCAGATACTAACCAATGGCATTTACCATAGTATTGAACATCGGGGAATAGTAAATCCAAAAATTGAGAGGATTTCCATTGCCATGATTCACAGGCCTCAAATGAGCCGAGTTATAGGTCCAGCACCAAGCCTTGTTACTCCTGAAAGACCTGCATTGTTCAAAAGAATTGGAGTAGCATATTACCTCAATGGATTCCTTAAACGGGTTGAATCACGAGTTTAGATCTATAAATTCGATCAAAATCGAACTGAACCGATTAAAATTTTTAGAGTTGTTTGGTTTGACTTTATATGCTACTAATATTGAGACTCCAAGTGTTGGAACTTCAAATGTTTATAATATCAATGGATCATATTTTGTTCATTTGTTTCAACAAATCTATTTGCACCAAAACTTATTGCAAGAAATAAGTTTATAAGAAATAGTTGTGATTCAGACTATTATAGTAAATATCCTTGAAGATTTTTTTTTAATTTGTATTAGTCTATTTTAGAATATTATGTTGAATGAATCAATTTTACTATTTTCAGACATTTGATAATATTATGTTAGGATAAATAGTCATTTTCATCCCTGAATGTGTAGAGTGCTGACAAATTCGTCCTCAAAAGATGAAAATTCCAATTTTAGTCCCGAAAGTGAAAAAAGTGCGAAAAATTCATTCATCTGTTACCGTTAATAAAGAGCTTACGTGGCACAGAGGAACGAAAATGTTACAAAAATAATTGCCAATATGGCTGCTGAATAAATTGGACCAAAATGTTAGTAAGTTTCCATTGAACCAAAATGTTAGTAAGTTTTCCATTGGATTGATTTGTCAGACCCCAAATTTCGTTTCATTTAAGGATCAAATATAATTTAATCTTCATCTTTTTTTTTTTTTTTTGTTCTAACCTGTTGAATATAATTTAATTCATTCATTGGAACAACACACTTGATTTTGTTCTAACCTGTAATTTAACACCAACACGCTTGATTTTGTTCTAACCTGTCTGTAATTAAGAAAATTTCTTTTAAAAAATGGTCTTACCAGCTCAAAGGACAACAATCAATTAAGCGCATATATGACGTTGCTAGGTGTCAACTTCTCTCTCAAACAAGATTGATTCTAACATATAAGGATTTTCAAAATCCACTAAACAAAAGGGACATTAAAATTTGAATTTTCATCTTTCGAGAACGAATTTGTCAAATCTCTACACATTCAGGGACGAAAATGGTTATTCTCCCTATTGTGTTAATTGTATTGGATATTTGGATGAATCATGATATAAAATAGTAGTTCTAAGGAAAAAATGGTTCGAACCGAACCAAACCGTTCATGAATGAGTTGGGTTTCAAAAAAAATTCTAAAAATCGAACTGAACCGGTCAAATTTGATTGGATTGAATCCAAAAATTAGCCAAAATTGGTCCGAACCGACCGACGAACACCCTTGATTATAGTTAGGAAGGAACATGGGTCGTTGATAATCAATATAATGTGAAGAAAAATTTTATATACTTTGGATTTATTTGAGGAATTCTTTTGTCAATGAACTCTTGTGTATATATCTGTGTGGTCTTGTTTGTGTGTAAAGGAGTGCTTTGTCCTTCAACTTGTGGTTCGAATTTGAATTGGCTATGTTCATACGAAAAGAATGATAACGATAGGTGCAAGGATATTATGAATAGGGATTTTTCCAGAATTCGAGGCCAGGAAGGGTACCTCCAGAAGAAAAGGGGGGAAAGACACACTAATTTTGGATAATTCTTCTTTGATTTTATTCATGTCATGCGCTCCACTAAATACGAGCAGAATACTCCGTTCATACATGAGGGAAATAACAAACTTCTAACAACCCAATTATTGGGTAACAGCACAACATCAAATAACAATATCTTATCCGAGAGAATCTGATGATAAATTCTAATGCTAGTGTGTAAAATCGTCCCAGCCTTGAGGTCTCTTGGTAGCACGTTTGGGCCTGCTAGCATTAATCACTTGGGCCTCCTCAGGTGACAAAACACCCTCGGTACTTGTAGTTGGGCCAGTACCAGTACTATCAGATAATGAAGCAGATCATCTTGTGGTCCAAGTTCAACAACTTCTCTTCAATTTGTAGGCTTCGGCTTTAGCAAAACCAGCATTAATTGTGTTTAAGCTTCTATTTCCTCAACTCGTTATTTCCATCTGCTCCTTTCCTATCATTGCACATTAATTGTTCGAGTACAAGTTCTTTTAATTGTTGTCTACTCAAATTTGTTGCTTGAATCTACTTTTGTTTTTTATGAAAATTTCTTTTGATCTTTCCTTATTCTTTCTCCATAAGTCTTCACTGTTTCATTGATCATCTTACCTAAAACTTTTGAAAGCTTGTCAGCATTTAATCAACATTTGTCTGCATAAAAGGTTCAAGTATTTTTTTTTTATTGTATTTATACGCTATCATCTCACTGCTATACTATATTTGAGTTATGAAATTCTAAATGTAAAGCGCCAGAAAATTCTTTTGCTACACAACATGACCTTGTGTCTGGCTGATTCCACCTTGAAAAAAAATTTGGTCATTGACATTCAAAAGTCACATTGAACTCCAACTATTCCAAATCGAAGCGGTGGAAAAGTACAAAGGAAAAAGATCGTTGGACACCCGAGAGGTGTAGACACCTAAATAGGAATTTTGAACCTCGATCTGCAGTTATAAGTAGAGCTGCATGAATCTTATCCATCCATTTATTTTCTTACATAAAAAATTACTATTTAAAATCAATTTTATTAGTTTTAGTGGTTAGATTAGCAATTGCATGACAAGAAAAAAGAGATAAATAGAAATGAGAAATGTTAATATAGTATTTGCATTGTTTGACTGTCCAAAATCAGGAGTCAAGGTTAAAACTCTCCCAACAGGACCATCACTTTTTATTGTTTTATTTACTAGATTTGAATTTGAAATTTGGATCAATAGAATTTAAGTTTCAAACTACTTGAACTACCAATGGTTTTCACTTTCCACCTTCAAATTATATTATTTTAATATTGTTACGAAACGGCAAGTGTACCGTTCGTTTCAAGTAATAGAGTGAGTAAGTAGAGTATCGTATCCACAGGGATTGAATGTCTAATTTTATCGTAACTTATGATCTAAGAGATTGGAAGGAAATAAATTGTTTTAAGAAGAGTAGTATTGTGTTGTAGAATTATGCTAATTAAATAAATGATAGAAATTAACAAGAACATAAAAGCAAATTAAAATGGATTGTAACGCAGTTAAGAGAAATAATTGTGGTCAGAACACAATCCCCTTTGATCCCTACCTCTTTCACTCGATTGGTTATTAAATTCAATTACTTCTAATTACTCAGAGGATATATCTTTCCAAATTTAGTTAAATCCTAATTCCTTAGCAATTTAACCCTTTAGCCCAATTAAAAATCCTAATTTCTTAGCGATTCCTACCAAGTTAAGCGTTTAAAAGAATATCATGAGGTTTCTGCAGTCATACATCCCTATCCCTAGGCAATGTAACAACTGTTATTTTACTCCTGTCAGAAATTAGAATCCCAACATTCCTATTGCGAATGCTAACCCTAAGAACTTAAATAGAATGGTCAATTCTAAAAAAGAATATAACAATGAAGAACAGAGTAAAATAAAGCAATCATAATAATCTCAAATTAATACCAATCAAATTACAGAGGAGTTCACATTGGGTTTTGACCCTAACCACAATAAAAGGGATTAGCCTGACATATTCATGTCTAACCTCAAGAAATACAAGGGCAAAAGAAGCATTCAAAATCTCTCAAATCTTCCGTTGATCTCTGGCTTAATCTTCTCTTCACTGTGTTTCTCTGTGTAAAAAAATGTAAGCAGTGTGTAAGAAGTCCCTTTTATCAGTCCCTAAGCCTCCTTTTTATCCTTCCCCAATCTTCTATTAATTAGGGTGATAAAAACCCTCTTCCTTTATTAATTTCATGCCTGACATATTCATGTCTAACCTCAAGAAATACAAGGGCAAAAGAAGCATTCAAAATCTCTCAAATCTTCCGTTGATCTCTGGCTTAATCTTCTCTTCACTGTGTTTCTCTGTGTAAAAAAATGTAAGCAGTGTGTAAGAAGTCCCTTTTATCAGTCCCTAAGCCTCCTTTTTATCCTTCCCCAATCTTCTATTAATTAGGGTGATAAAAACCCTCTTCCTTTATTAATTTCATGCCAAATATCTAAAAATAAGGAAACAAAATAATCCTGGCACTGATCGCGTGGCATCTCACGCTATTCGCGTGAGATGTTCGAAATGAATACTTGCTTCTAGGTATCTAGCGCTAGTAACGTGAACTCCCACGCTAACCGCGTGACAAGTTCGAATGGACTAGCCTGCTTCTGAACATCTGGCGTGGCGTGCGGCACTACTTGCGTGGATTATTCGAGATGAACTAGGCTTTCTGGGCTTTTGGCACGACCCGTGCGGACGCTGGCGCTGGTAGCGTGAACTATTCGAGCTGAAGGCCTAGTCTTTGTATCTTGGCGCGACTCGCGCGGATCCCCACGCTGATCGTGTGGGCTGTTCGATTGTGGGCTGTTCGAGAATTTTAGGCTTTCATTCTTTGCTTCTTTTCTCCTCTTTTTGGTTCTGAAATAACAAAATGGTAATAAAATGAGATAATAGCAATTACATAAATTTTTTAACTAATTCTAACCTATATTCCTAATTATTGATTGAATTATAACTAAATTAATCCTAAAAACTAATATGTGTTAGCAACACATCAAATAATTCCCAGATTTAGACATTGTTGTCTTCAGCAACAAACAGAAACTCAAGATGAGAAGCAAGGGTCAACGATCAAACATATGTCACATTTAACAATCTTAGAATCATAAAGCTGAGTAAAATCAATATTCACATCAAAGTTTCATCAACACTTTCAATTCCATCAACTTAAAGAGTCAAACTTGAGCATCTCTTACCAAGATATATCTGTTTCACTCAACGCTCAAGTGTATCAAGGTAAATGTCATCACTCAATTCAATCACAGTCATAGCACAACCATAGGCTTGATCATATTCTCCAATTTCCTAAGATAAGAAACAAAAATGCATGCACAACTTATCAAAAGGTCTTTTTAGGCTTGTAACTTGGCCTGGCTTTAGGGTAGGGAAATTTTTGGATAGTGGCTAAGTTAAGACTGGATTCAGATCGAATTTCCCAAGTCCGTCGCTCTTCTGTCAATTCTGTCTTCTTGTCCACATCTTTTTCAGACTGGCAAAATCATTTATTTTATATATACATATGTATTTATATTATTTTTTTTTTAAAGCAAAGCAAAACATTTCAGATCCACCAGCTGGTATTTCAGACTTGTTCTTTCCCCAACTGGACCATTCACTAGATTTGGATTTTGTCAGCTCTGTTCTGTTGGCCTTCTTCCACAAAATCCAGAATTGTCTTCTTGGGTAACTTTGTCTTTCCTCTTACCTTCTTAATTTCTTGGTTGACAATTACCCCTGTTATTTCAATATCGGTGGACTTGACTCTTTCTTCCTCCAGCCTCAAATAAGGTAGTCAAAGGATAAGTTCCAGATGTCAGGTGTATGAATGAAAAAGGCTTAGGCTCAAAAGGGTAACAATGGACAAACTGAAGGTGAGTCAATTTGGTCCTGGCTTTAAAAGAATAAACTGCCTTAATCACATCAGCATATACATGCATTCAGAGAAACAGAGCAAGTTCTAGAGTACTATCAAAATGAAGTCTCTCAGAAAACAATTAATTCTGTATAGGCTCAAAAACTCACCGGTTATGGCTCAAGTTAAACTCTGTTAATTTCATCTCAAGCATCATTTCCTGCTTCAACATGAACATCAACATACAACACAAATACAATTCCAATCATGATTCATGCAAGCCATGCTATATTTCATCTCACTCATGCTTTCTAACAGAGATATCCAATTCACTACTGATTCCATCATTCTAACTCTGGGAAAAATGTGATATGCTTCTAACCTTTATTCAACAGTAATAAAATAAACAATTAATGAAACCTAGCAATCTAAAAAAAATTTCTGTTAGATGTAATTTGTTTCTTGACTGTGATTTGTCAAATAATGCTTATGCGTCCATTCGTAGATTTAGAAAATTGTTGTCCGCAGCAATTACTAACAAGGTCACAGCGCCACTGAAACACTCAATCACGTGTGCATTATTTGTGAAATCGCAACTCAACGGAAACATTAATCCAAACAGAACACAATGACAAAAATTTGAATCATAAAGCAGTACTATATATGCATCAAATATTTAATGTCTTAACCGTAAAAATATAAATGTGCTAAAAATTAAAATCAAGAGAAATAAAATCAAAACAAAATAAAATGGTCCTGATAAAGCACTCTTCACTACTCTCCCTGTCTCATCTCATCCTCAACCTCAACGGTCTGTGGTGGTCCAAGATTGACAGCTCTGGCTGTGTAGCATCTAATGGTCCTGGAGGAGTAGGAGCTGGTGGTGACACCACTGGTTGCTGGGAGGGTGCTGGGGTAGATGGATACTAAGGCTGGTATGCGCTGGTGTCGATGCCGCGCTGCCTGCAAAGGGCCTCTAACATCCGTGTCTGATACTCAAGCTAAGTCCGGATGAAGGCCTGAAGGGACACATAACTGGAAGAGTCCTCATAAAGGAGCTCGTGTCGGGGTGCCCTCTGAGTGGAAGAAGAAAAAGGAGCAGGCTGTGGTGGAGGGGATGCAGGTGCCTGTGGTTGAGGCTGTGCCTCACATGGACTCCGAAGAGCAAGCTCTGCTGGGTTGAACTTAGAAGCTCTTATCAGCTGCTCTTCTGTGGAACTCTCCATCACATCAGTATATGTCGTGTGAGTCATAATGGAGGCGATTCGGACGTCCATCAGCTCATCCTCTGGAATCTCCACGCCAGCTCGACGGCACAAGTGTAGGATGAGCGAAGAATGAGCCAGCCAGGATTTGCTGTTGGCATCTTGGATCATGTGCAAGATCCTGATGGAAAAAAGATTAAAGATAAAGAGGTTACCTTCACCTCGTAAGGTATACAAGAGGGTTGCTCGCTCCAGATTCACATCAGTCATGTTAGTCGATGGAATGACTGTGGTTCATGAACTGATGCCAAAATGCTGCATCGCCCACCAAATCAGACTTTTTCAGCTTCTCAGGCATGTAGTCTAAGCCCGTCTTTGTCTTCCAGGCGGTGTATAATCCTGTAATCCCATGCCGGATCTGGTCGGCTAGTCGAAGCATCTCATCCCTGTACATCTTAGTGAAGACATCAGGCTGCATGCTCACGAAAAGGTGATAGAACTCACAGCGGGAGAAGGGGGAGTAGCTGGTGTCAAGGAATCTCTCAACAGTCTTCTCATCAAAGGGGCCTTGGACTCCTCGCACCCAGCTAACCCTCATCTCGGCAATTGTGGCTTGGTCAACATTCGCCAAGAATTCTTTCAAGATATAGCTGGAGCTAGGCTCAGGAAAGCTGACCAGATGTTGCCACTGTCTCCTAGTGATCACTTCTAGAATCGAGGAATCCTTAGGTAAAGACCCCCATAAAATCTTCTTCTTAGGGATGATCTTCTTTGGTAAATACCAGGTGTCAAACCGCTCCTGGCAATCCAATGAGCGGAAACGGGTTTCGTCATACCCGGAGACACGGGCCCGCTTGTTGCCAGCTGTAGCTGTGCTCTTCTTCTTACTCTTCTCAACCTGTTTTCCCTGAAATTCAGAAAATATCCATATACAAGTATGAATCAGAGACTTCTTATACTCACAAGCATGAGATTGACCTCAACAATTCCTAGATTTAATTCCTTCTATGTACCAAATAAACAATCGATTCAAGTAATTAGGGAACCCCCATAAATATTCAGACACCTTTTCTCATATCAATAAATCAGAGTTCATATCAATCAGAGTTAACTAATACTAACAACAATATAGCTTAATTTTGATTACAAATTGGACTGCTATAATTAGGTATCCATGCATGCTTATACCAACAATAATTCCAAGAATCTCAGCGTTCCACATCTAGTCATCTCTTCCTCAAATTGAACAATGCATAATGAGTGCTACTATCAATCTTACTCAGTGAATAGTCTAGAACTCAAGGATGCCAAAAGACAGTAAATTCACACCATCATGAAGTACTCAAATGCATTCTCCAAAGGATATAATCATGATACTTATGGAGTCCAATAACATATACAACACCAAGTAAGTGAATTCATCATCATAATGTGTTAATTCAGAAAGCAATAGGCACATAATTATAAAGAGATCAATAACTCAATCAGGATCCCCAGATTTAGCTTAGTTAAGGTCTCTAAGTTATTTATCTTGAATGCTTAAGCCTTACTTGGTTGCAGTTCATATTCACAAACTTTCTTGTCAATGGGATGGGTACTGGACTCTTTTCAACCACTCAAAATTATACCAGCAACAAAATATCCCAAAACAGTTATATAAGTATGCAGAATACTTTCAAAGTAATGACAACAAGCAACAAACTATCTGCTTCAGTTTTCCAAATTTCAAATTTCCCATCCCCAAGGACTTCCAATGATTGCATTTACCACGTTCAATGTGTGAGGCATAACTCATCCTCACAATTCACTCTCACTCATGACATTACAATCCACAACTAATCCTAAGACCAATCTTACTCAATGAACAAATCCATGACTTAAGGATACACAACATAGTAGAATTCAGAACATATACCTAAGAAGCAAATGCTTTCACATTTCCAAATACAATTCATGCTTACAATAAATACTTGCCATTAGAATGAATATCTAACAGACACTTAAGCAATTAACTTTGATTATGAGCAAATTAATTCATTATTATACAAGTGACAAGGCAAGCTGGTTGAGTCATGATTCACACTTTAGGCACAACAATAGTTATATAATCAGACTCATTCCAAACAAAGATGCCAAACCACAAAACCAATGTCTCAATTAAAACAACTCACACTCAGGATTCAAATTCAATGTGACCACCATTCATACATCTCAATTCAAGTAACCCTAAGGCAATAAGATTTAGGTATCTAATTATTGAGCCATGCTTTGCAAAGAATACTACCCAGTAATCAATTACAGTGCCAATCACCCTAAGGAAACAACATTAAAACAAGATGGCGCTAACCGCGCGGGTTTCCACGCGGATCGCGTGAGCTTGCGACACCACCATTGTTGCTCTACAACTTTTTATCCCTATCCTCAACTCTAATATGTCCTCAGACAATGTTTACTCTTAAGCAAGGAAAATGTACCTTATTGCCTGCCATAGAATGAAGGGATAGAATGGGGAAGAACCAAATTGGCCAAGATCTTCAAGCTTTTCAACAATGGTGAAATGGAGATGAGGATGAATGCAATAGCATGTGGAAAGGTTTTTATAATGAGTGTTATTGATGATTTAGGCGTAACTGAAGGGGAGGAATTGAATATGCTTTAAGTGGGATTCAGAGGTTGAGAGATTTTAGGGGGTGAATGGATAATGGGTGCGGTTATGGCAGTTTCCCTAATTTAAAAACATAACGACGCATTCAGCGCGACCCGTGCCGCATATGACGCGAATCGCGTCAATAGAGATCAAAGGGCTTTTGTCATGAACTTGTGGCGCAACTCGCGCCACCCTTCACGCGATTAGCGCGAAATTAACCAGAGGGCTATTTTACTCGAACAACTGGCGCTAGTGGCGCCAACATTCACGCAGTTAGCGCGAGAGAATTCAGAGACAACCCAAAGTTCGAGTACTTCACGCTAGTAGCGCCGGCAGCCACGCGATCCGTGTGGAAATCCAATCAAGACTGGTTAGTCTCAAATCAGTAGCGCTATTAGCGTGGAATACCACGCGATCAGCGTGAAAGTTTAACAAATGAATTTTTAGTTTGAACAGGTGACGCGACTAGCGCCAAGAGTCACGCTATTAGCGTGGTGAATTCGAGTCTTATTGTCATTTTTCAACATCTGCGCGAGTAGCGCCATCACCCGCGCGATTAGCGTGAGGAATTTGAGTGTTCAACACCCTCTTTTAAGGTTCTTTATCCATCTCTATCCTACATATATACATTGATAACCTATAATAAAAGAAAGAAAAATCAATAAAAATAAATTAACTAACTAACCAAATTAAACAAACACACTAATCAAAATTTCATTAAAAAATCCAAATAAAACTACAGGAATTAAAAGTAACAATTGAAAATCTTGGATTGCCTTCCAAGTAGCGCTTTGTTTAACGTCACAAGTTTGACGCATTAATCTCTTGATATCAAGTAAATTCAGTGGAATAGAAACTGCGTTCCTATCCACTTCCCCTCCAAAATAATGTTTTAATCTATATCCATTTACCTTAAAAGATCGATCACTGTCTAGAGGGGAAATTCAATTGTGCCATAAGGGTAAACCTTTTGCACTAGAAATGGTCCGGACCAACGGAATTTCAACTTACCTGGAAAAAGTCTCAGGCGAGAATTATAAAGCAAAACCTGTTGTCCTGGTGCAAATTCTCTTGGGCGGATCTGATTATCATGCCACTTCTTGGTTTTCTCTTTATAGATTCTGGCATTCTCACAGGCAGCTAACCTGAACTCATCCAACTCATTCAATTGTAACAACCTTTTTTCGTTAGCTTTAGACAGTTCAAAGTTTAAAAATTTGGTTGCCCACATAGCTTTATGTTCCAACTCAATAGGGAGATGACAAGCCTTACCGTACACAAGCTGGAAAGGTGACATACCTATGGGTGTTTTGAATGCAGTCCGGTATGCCCATAGTGCATCATCAAGCTTTTTAGCCCAGTCCTTCCTAGATGTCCCGACAGTCTTTTCCAAAATTCTTTTAAGTTCTCGGTTAGAAATTTCTACCTGTCCACTGGTCTGGAGATGATATAGGGTGGCCACCCTGTGCTTGACCCCATACTTGGCTAGCAAGCTGTCAAATTGTTTATTGCAGAAGTGGGTATCTCCATCACTGATTATAGCTCTTGGTACCCCAAAGCGAGTGAAAATATTTTTCCGCAGGAATGAAATTACCACTTTTGCATCATTGGTGGGTAAAGCTACAGCCTCTACCCATTTAGACACATAATCCACAGCAACCAAGATATATTGGTTGGAGAATGATTTAGGGAAAGGTCCCATAAAATCAATTCCCCAGACATCGAACAGCTCAACCTCTTGGATATTATTTAGTGGCATTTCATCCCTGTGAGAAACATTACCTGTTCTCTGACAGCTATCACATTGCACAACAAAGTCCTTTGCATCTTTAAAGAGTGTTGGCCAATAATAACCACATTGCAGGACTTTTTGTGCAGTTCTATTCCCTCCAAAATGTCCTCCATAATTTGAGGAATGACAGTGCCACAGAATTTTTGGCACTTCTGTTTCAGCTACACATCTGCGGATAACATTGTCAGTGCATTGAAAATATAAGAAAGGGTTATCCCAGAAATACCTCTTTGCATCATGCAGAAACTTCTTCCTTTGTTGCCAATTAAAATCTTCAGAATTATTCCAGCAGCTTTGAAGTTTGCCATGTTTGCAAACCATGGACTAAGTTGCATTGCTAACACTTGCTCATCAAGAAAGGATTCATTAATTTCTATTTCTGGTCCATCTTGCAAGTCCTTTTCCTGAATCCTTGACAAGTGATCAGCTACCTTGTTTTCTACTCCAGCTTTGTCTTTGATCTCCAAATCAAATTCCTAAAACAACAACATCCAACGCAACAAGCGTGGCTTGGCGTCCTGTTTGTTTAACAAATATTTAAGAGCTGCATGGTTAGTATAAACAATAACCTTAGAACCAACTAAATAGGACCTAAATTTGTCTAAAGCATATACTACAACTAGCATTTCTTTTTAAGTGGTGGCATAGTTAACTTGTGCCTCATTTAAAATCTTACTAGCATAGTATATGACATGTAGACGCTTATCTTTTCTTTGTCCTAAAATAGCACCAATTGCATAAGCACTGGCATCACACATAAGTTCAAAGGGCAGAGCCCAATCAGGAGCCATTAAAATAGGTGCAGTAATAAGCTTTTGTTTCAGTACATTAAATGCATAAAGACAAGCCTCATTGAAGCAAAATTCTGCTTTTTTTCAAGCAAGTGGTTGAGAGGTTTTGCAATTTTGGAAAAGTCCTTAATGAACCTTCTATAAAAACCTGCATGTCCTAAAAAACTGTGCACACCATTCACATTAACAGGAGGAGGTAATTTTTCAATCAATAACAGTTTAGCTCTGTCTACCTCTATTCCCATTTCAGAAATTTTATGGCCTAAAACAATTCCTTCACAGCCATGAAATGACATTTTTCTCAATTCAAAACTAAGTTTGTCTCTTGACATCTTTTTAAAACTTTAGCCAAATTAGCTAAGCATGAATTAAAACAAGAGCCAAAAATAGAAAAGTCATCCATAAATACCTCAAGGCCATTCTCTACCATGTCAGAATAAATAGAGAGCATACACCTTTGAAATGTTGCAGGTGCATTACATAAGCCAAATGGCATCTTTCTGTAGGCAAACACCCCAAATGGGCATGTGAAGGCTGTCTTCTCTTGGTCTTCTGCTGCTACTGGGATTTGATTATACCCAAAATATCCATCTAGGAAGCAGTAGTAGTCATGACCAGCTAGCTTTTCAAGCATTTGGTCCATGAAAGGAAGTGGAAAATGGTCCTTCCTGGTTGCATCATTCAGTCTCCTATAGTCTACACACATTCTCCACCCAGTGATAGTTCTTGTGGGAATCAAGTCATTGTTGTCATTTTGAATGACTGTCATCCCACCCTTCTTAGGGACAATTTGGACTGGACTTACCCATGCAGTATCTGAAATTGGGTAGATCATTCCTGCATCTAACAGCTTTACAACCTCTTTTCTTACCACTTCTTTCATTGTAGGATTAAGCCTCCTTTGTGGTTGTCTCACTGATTTTACATCATTTTCCATAAGAATTTTGTGAGTACAAAAAGAAGGATTAATACCTTTCAAATCGGATATAGACCATCCGATGGCAGTCTTGTGTTCTTTGAGGACATTCAACAGCTGCTCTTCCTCATGAAATTCCAACCCTTTATTAATGATGACTGGATATGTTTCTTTCTCGCCCAGAAACACATACTTCAGGTTCTCAGGCAATTCTTTCAGCTCAACTTTAGGTGCCCCAACTGGAATGTCATCTTTCTTCATCTTTAGCACCTCCATTACTGCCTCAAGATTTTCTGGTGTGGTCTCTTGGCTTTGCAGCTCTAATTCTTCTTCAAGTTCCTCTTCTTCTGTTGGACCTGCAACAATCACATTATCCAAAACATCTAGCCTAAAGCAATCATGTTCATCAGATGGATTTTTCATGGCATCAAATACATTAAAAGTAATAGACTCATTATCCATCCTAAGTTCTAATTTTCCTTTCTCAACATCAATTAGGGCCCTAGCAGTGGCTAAAAATGATCTACCTAAAAGAAGAGGTATTTCACTTTTACCATCCATATCTAAGACAATAAAATCTGCAGGAAAAATAAATTTATCAAATTTAACCAGAATATCTTCAATCACTCCTGTAGGCCTTCTCAGTGAGCGATCTGCAAGTTGTAGAGAAACTCTGGTGGGTTTCAATTCAGAAATACCTGGGGACTTACAAACTGATAATGGCATTAAATTTATGCTTGCCCCAAGGTCACATAATGCTCTTCCCACATTAATATTCCCTATTGCAATAGGGATATTGAAGCTCCCCGGGTCTTTCAGCTTTGGTGGAAGCTTCCTCTGAATGATAGCACTGCACTCTTCAGTAAGTTCAATAGTCTCACAGTCCTGCAATTTGTGTTTTCTAAACAACAGCTCTTTCATAAATTTTGCATAATTAGGCATGTTAGCTAATGCTTCAGCAAATGGAATATTAATGTGCAATTTCTTAAACATGTCTAAAAACCTGGCAAACTGTTGTTTCTGAATCTGTTGCTTGGACTGCACTGGGTAGGGAGGTTTCTCAAAACGAGAGAAATCCCATTGTTTCTTTGCAAAATTTTTTTCATCTTTATTTGGAGGTTCTGCCACCTCTGGGTTTGCAGCAACTGTGGTATTCCCTGCCTCATTTACTTTATTACTTACCTTAGGCTTTTCTTGAGGAGTGATTACCTTTCCACTTCTAGTGGTGATCGCTTTTGCATGTTCCCTTGGATTTATGATGGTATCACTAGGGAACTGTCCTTGAGGCCTTTCAGCTAGCTGTTTTGCTAACTGCCCAATTTGGTTTTCAAGATTTCTAATAGAAGCATCTTGATTTGTACGGTGGGCCCTGGTTTCATTTATGAAGGCATTGGTGGCTTGAATGTGCTCAGTAGTGGTTTTTGACAGCTCAGTGGTAGTTTTTGACAGTTGTACCATTGCCTTCTCAAGTTCAGAAAGTTCTTTGGGTGGAGCTGGTGGAGGTTGCAAGTAATGGTTAGATTTATAATCTAACCCACCTCCTTGAAATTTTCTCTGGTAATTGTTACCCAAAGCAAAGTTCTAATTCCACTGGTAATTCTGCTGGGGTCTCTGATCATTCCATATGCCATTCACCTGCACTGGGTCAGCTCCTACAAGTATAGGACATTCATTAGATTCATGCTCACGTTGGAAATACTCACAGCTGACAGGTAGCATTCTGCTGGATGAGACTTGAGCAGCAGAGACTTGAAGTCTATCAATCTTTTTATTTAATTTGGCCAACGGCTGGGCCAATATTTTCTGCTCTGCTAACATGGCATCACTGCTCCTTAACAGGATAGGTTCTCTTTTAGGCTGGGCAGTAATGCTTTCATTCTCATTACGGGCTAAAGAGTTAATTAGCTCATAAGTTTGAGCTGCTGTCTTAGATCTTATTGAGCCACCAGCTGCAACATTAACCATTATTCTTAATTCAGGAAGCATACCATTAAAGAAAATACATACCTGCTTACCCACAGGCATGTCATATTGTGGACATCTCCTGATTAGCTCCTGAAATCTGTTTCAGGCTGCACATAGTGTTTCTCTCTCATTCTAAGTGAAATTGGTGATTTCATTCACCAACCGGTTATATTTTTCCATGGAAAAGTATTGAGAGAAAAATCTTGCAACCAGTTCTTCCCAATTAGTGATGCTATTAGAAGTTTGTCTGTCTAACCACCTGAGTGCTTTTCCCTTAACAGCAAAAGGGAATAATCATAATCTAATAGCATCATCTGACACCCCTTGATGTCTAATGGTATCACAGATTCTCAGAAATCTGTCAATGAAGTCATGGGGGTCCTCATCATCTTCCCCACCAAACTGACTGCGTTCCACCAATGTAATCAATGACGGATGAATGTCAAAGTTATTTGCTTGGATTGGTGGTCTGACAATACTGGAGTTTGGTCTAGTGAACATTGGAGTCAGAATATCCTCCATTAGTTCATCTTCTGGTCTTGGCTGATTATTGCTTCGGTCATCCATTTCTAATTCTAATTCAGACTCAGGAATTGAATAAAAATCAAAATTCTCTACTTCTCTTCTCCTTTGTCTGGCTAGTTTCTTGTTTCTTCTAGCAGTCTTTTCTATTTCAGGGTCGTACTGTAGATGATCAAGATTAACTGTACCTCGCATAAACATCAGAGAAGCAATTTAGTAACAAAAAGATTCCAATCCCAGAGATTAAAGTTATTCTAAAATTAGTTATTTCAATCCCCGGCAATGGCGCCAAAAACTTGTTACGAAACGGCAAGTGTACCGTTTATTTCAAGTAATAGAGTGAGTAAGTAGAGTATCGTATTCACAGGGATTGAATGTCTAATTTTATCGTAACTTACGATCTGAGAGATTGGAAAGAAATAAATTATTTTAAGAAGAGTAGTGTTGTGTTGTAGAATTATGCTAATTAAATAAATGACAGAAATGAACAAGAACATAAAAGCAAATTAAAATGGATTGTAACGCAGTTAAGAGAAATAATTGTGGTCAGAACACAATCCCTTTTGATCCCTACCTCTTTCACTCGATTGGTTATTAAATTCAATTACTTCTGATTACTCAAAGGATATATCTTTCCAAATTTAGTTAAATCCTAATTCCTTAGCAATTTAACCCTTTAGCCCAATTAAAAATCCTAATTCCTTAGCGATTCCTACCAAGTTAAGCGTTTAAAAGAATATATCATGAGGTTTCTGCAGTCATACACCCCTATGCCTAGGCAATGTAACAACTGTTATTTTACTCCTGTCAGAAATTGGAATCCCAACATTCCTATTGCGAATTCTAACCCTAAGAACTGAAATAGAATGGCCAATTCCAAGAAAGAATATAACAATGAAGAATAGAGTAAAATAAAGCAATCATAATAATCTCAAATTAATACCAATCAAATTACAGAGGAGTTCGCATTGGGTTTTGGCCCTAACCACAATAAAAGGGATTAGCCAGACATATTCATGTCTAACCTCAAGAAATACAAGGGCAGAAGAAGCATTCAAAATCTCTCAAATCTTCCGTTGATCTCTGGCTTAATCTTCTCTTCACTGTGTTTCTCTGTGTAAAAAAATGTAAGCTGTGTCTAAGAAGTCCCTTTTATCAGCCTCTAAGCCTCCTTTTTATCCTTCCCCAATCTTCTATTAATTAGGGTAATAAAAACCCTCTTCCTTTATTAATTTCGTGCAAAATATCTAAAAATAAGGAAACAAAATAATCCTGGCACTGATCGTGTGGCATCTCACGCTATTCGGGTGAGATGTTCGAAATGAATACTTGCTTCTAGGTATCTGGCGCTAGTAGCGTGAACTCCCACGCTAACCGCGTGACAAGTTCGAATGGACTAGCCTGCTTCTGAACATCTAGCGCGGATGGCGCGGCGTGCGACGCTACTTGCGTGGATTATTCGAGATGAACTAGGCTTTCTGGGCTTTTGGCGCGACCTGCGCGGACGCTAGCGCTGGTAGCGTCAACTATTCGAGCTGAAGGCCTGGTCTTTGCATCTTTGCGTGACTCGCGCGAATCCCTACACTGATCGCTTGGGCTGTTCGAGAATTTTAGACTCTTCTTCTTTGCTTCTTTTCTCCTCTTTTTGGTTCTGAAATAACAAAATGGTAATAAAATGAGATAATAGCAATTACATAAATATTTGAACTAATTCTAACCTATATTCCTAATTAT
Organism: Glycine tomentella; assembly: GCA_007407185.1. Taxonomy (NCBI): domain Eukaryota; kingdom Viridiplantae; phylum Streptophyta; class Magnoliopsida; order Fabales; family Fabaceae; genus Glycine; species Glycine tomentella. Next base: position 194,569 of record PYAF01005929.1, read on the forward strand.
TGATTGAATTATAACTAAATTAACCCTAAAAACTAAGATGTGTTAGCAACACATCAAATATCAAAGCTAAACTTTAAAAAACATCGTGCTTCCTATTTTTTTTTCTTTTTTTGGTGGGGGTCTTGAAAATTTCAAAATTTGGGTTTTATTCCCCGACTTTTTAAACTAATATTTCCCATTCATATTTAAAAAAATAACCTAAACTTTAGATCTTAAAACTGACATATCTTCCATTATATATTTTTTTAGATGGCTTTTTCCACTATATAGAGACCAAAGTTTTTGGTATTTGAAAGAAACTATAATAACTAAAACCAAAGTTTGAAAAACCAAAGTTTGAAAAGTTGTAGACTAAAATTAAAAATTTAGAACCACCATTATTCCATCAACCCAATTATTTTATTCTTCTATATATTAACTTGGTTTGTCATAATGTTTTGGCAGCAATAGAAATGGACATTGAAAATGGCTGTATCTTGAGTGGAGGAGGGGGGGATACTACTGAGGGACTGGCCTCAGTTGCAGATGGCCATGATTGGGAAACAGGTTGGGGTATTTATGATGGACTTCATTAATCAGAACCCATCAAGTCATGTTGGTTTGGATATTTCATTGCCTAACAGATTTTGGTGTCAGCCCTGAATCCCACATTAAAGCCTTCAAAAGCTGAATTGGAATAATCAGATATGCATGCTTCCATACCAAACGTGCCAGAGCCTGTGTTTGGCTATCTAAGTCATAATTCATTTGGTCTTTGATAAGTGTTGACCTTATGCTCAGCTCTAAGGACATGCAAATCTAGAGAACCATATAGAGATGCTAATAGAGTGGTATCGGGGCTGTCATTAGTGTAAATAAGGATTTGAAATATCACTGGTTATATATGCTCATGAAAGATCATAATAATGTATTAATAATTCTATGCATCGTTATAATTAGATTACATATATATTTTATGACGATATAAAATTGATTTAGTGGTGAAAAAAAAATCGTGAATTTAAATTTTTCCATTAATAAATATTAAATTAACAACTAACATTTATCTATAAAAGAAAAAGTTACATATATATTTTTAGATGTGGATATTTACACAACCACACACCTCACATGAATAATAAAAAATAAAATTTTCCATTGTTACAAGAGTGGGTACCCCTTTTATTAAAGGAAGAGTTTTTTGTTCTCTTCAAATTGGAATTTCACTCCAGTAATATACACAACAAAGAAATGTCAAAGTAAATTATCATGATAAAAGTTCATTTTTTATTAGAAAACAACAATAAGAATATTGTCGAACATTATTATATCTTACTGCATATTGTGGTTTTTTTAAAAACGATGATACTTGATATTGTGGTTTTTTTTTCTGTTTTAACTATTGGTGATAAAAATAAGAAAAAATTGTCAAATCAAAAATATTAATTGCCCAAAGTGTAGAGTGATACAAAAAATACTAAAAATTTGTCTTCGAACTACTCTTACACAAGCCATTAACTAACACTAGTCCCCTTATTTCTTTTTCCTGAACCCATTAATTCACATTTTACACATATAATTTATGCTAGTATCTTTTCTATTTAAATAAGGCTGTTTTACTCAAAGCAGCAAAGGGTTCTATTGCAAATTTGTCAGAAAGAGGCTAAGGTACAATTATGTTAAACTTGTATAAGAAGCAAAGATTTAATGTGTGAGTACGTTTAAAATAGTTATGTATCCGTACATATCCTATAACAATAGTTATTAGATAGGCATGACATGTACCTGCATGCTTATTCATTATTCAATTACATGTTAATTTATGTAAAACACCAAGCTTTATTATTAAGTAATTTGATTTACTAATACCCGAAACAAACCATTACTTTAGTCCTTTCGAAAGTAGTTTTCGCTTTAAACAATTCTGCTTTAACAGTATCATAACTTTAAAAAAAAAAAAAAAAAAAAAAAAAAAAAAAAAAAAAAAAAAAAAAAAAAAAAAAAAAAAAAAAAAAAAAAAAAAAAAACTATATCCCTTTAAGTTACTCAAAGGCTGCCCCTCTATTCTTTATTCCCTCCTCTTTTTCCACATGCAGAATATTGACCAATGTCACGGATTTAAGCTCCAATAGGCCATGATATAATTATTTTGATTGTGGCACTCAGTATCTAACTCAATAACAGCTACAATGCAATGAAAGGCTTTGAACAAAAAGCTCCCTATGTATCATCTAAAATCCCAACTTGCTCCATGAAAGAATGTAACATAGCTAATTGTTGGGCAGAAAAACATTACATTATGTGCAAGCAAGCACCTAGCAAGCATCAAATCAAAACCATGAACAGGTTCTCATAGCACTTTTTAATTGTAAACTATACTAAGTCCAACTAAAAAATTTGCTTTAGCATTTCTCCTGGTTGATCAGACTCAGTGAGATCCTGTCTTTACATTCTTTAATAATATATTTAGTGAGCAAACCTATTCTGATAAAATAGACTTCCACTTCTAAACATATGATACATATATTCACGCTTGAAAAGGAAGGAAACATCCATGAATACTGCTCTACATCCTCTAACCTAGAGTTAGTCTTCTGCAAGGGTATGTGACTGCCCTCCAAGGCCTAAACACCAGAACCTTACTCAGTAGTATATCATCTAAAATATATTTCGCAGGGAATTGAGACCATGGCCTTCAAGTTTGGCAAGTCATGTGTAAAACTTTAAGCTTGGTTATTTCCATCTGACGAGAATGAAATCCAAAAAACTCGATGTAGCAAAGATTAATGTATGAAGACTAAAGATCAAAGTTCAACTTTCATCTGACTTGCTGGCCCAGTACCTACAGGAGCATGTAGCAAAGGTTATTTGATTGAGAAAATGTAACTTTACCAAAAAGGGGTTATTTGTTGGGGAATGCATACCATCAAAATCTTGGCTAGTAAGCGGAGCAGTTGTTGCAAAGCTCATCTGTACAACATTATGAAGTTCATCCTCCCATACATCAGGCAGCTATTGCAAATTGCATCACAGTAAGAAAATAAAAGAATGTAAAATATAGCCAGGCAAAGACATTGGAGAAAGTTAATTTCATTTAAGCATAGGTAATTTGTTATATAAAAGCAAGGGAAGGCCACAGAAACTCAAATGTAAATTTGGAGGATGGAGGATTTTCAACATTCCTCGTGCAGCAATCTACAGAAAAAATTATCCATTCACATAATTGTCATTTATAATAACTATTAATATATGCTGTAGCAGCCAAACTTGAAGTGTTTACTCATGAACAAAAAAATGATGTGCATAGTGAATTAAAATGCTTGCAATTGCAATGGATCAATACCTGATTCGGTTCCTTGAATCCACCATTCAAGGGAGCTAACTGTGGATGAATGGTTCTTTGAAGGATATCAGATGAGTTTGCCATGTTGGGAATTACTGGATGAATCAGCCCTGGTTGAGGTGGATGTAATGGAGGAAAAGCCATGGACATATCTAGAGGAAACCCTAGTGTGGATGAAGGACCAGGCCGTTGTTGAAGATTCTGACATAATGCTCAAAATGTACAAAAGCAACATCAGGCATCTATACTGAGTATAAGCCTTTTATCACTGGTATATAAATAGATAAACAACTTACATCTTTAGCAAGAAGTCCTTCAATATTAAAATCCAGCCGTGGATTTACTGTTGCAAGTTTCATAGACAAAAACTGCCAAATGAAAAAGGCAGGTGTGTCAATTTAACTAGGAAAAAATGCAAAGATTTTTAAAAATAGATGTCAAGCATCAATTATATATAAACGATAATTGGTAAAACAATTTAGCTTGCATCTTTAATCAAAATGCAACAAAGATAACAGCAATCATACCAGATATCAGGAATAATGATTCAAAATGAGGTCATTTCAAAAGCAGAGAAGAATGTTAAAGTAGTATAATGAGAAGTTGTATGGAAATAAATATTTTGCACTGAGCTTGAGCAGAACCAGAACATACAGGGCAAATCAGTTACATGTCTTAAGAATCACATGTGGGCAATAGGGAGATAAGCTTTTCATCCATACCTCAACCTGTCGTTGAAGTGACTGTACATAGTTGATGATTTCATCTAGCATTACTGCCTTGCCAGTGACCTAAAAGCATAGAAAGTAAAAATAACAATGTTAAAAGGATGTGATACATAAACACAAATAACAATATGACATAGTGAATTTTCTAGTTTCAAACTTAGAAGCCACCTTGCTGCATCCAGGTACAAGATCTTGAAGAAACTTCATCCTCTCACTTATCTTTTCCCTCCTCACCTGCAGTGAAAATATAATTTAAAATTCTTCATACAAAAACTACATTTTCATTACAGATAAGTTCTTACAAAATCTTACTCTCTCTGCAAGGCTATGGCTATTTGTTGCTTGACCCCGGCGAGCTCTAACATGTATGTATTCCTCCTTGGGTGGATCAGAAGCTTGAGACCCCAGTTTGGCGTTCTTCCCAGAAGCCTTGGCTGTTGAAGTTGGTTGGTGGTCTCCCTTCTGTTGATTCTCAGAGTTGTCCTTTGCACCTTCACTAGGTAGTTCTTGAGCTTCATTGGCTTTATCATTATCACCAACCTACCACAAGGAAAACAATGAAATGGATAAGAAGAAAGTAGCATCACAGTGTAACACATAAAGTAGAAACAGCTGAAACACACCTGTCCACTTCTTTTCCTTTTCTTTGTGTTTAGTCCTTTGCTAGAAGGTTCCCCACTAGTACGTTCCAACATTGGGGAATCATCCTGGCCACCACCATATTCACTAGATTCAGCTCTATCAGACTCATTAGTGGGCCTAACAAGAGATTGCTTCCCTTCATCTTGGGATATAACATGACCTTCACTTCTTCTATCACTCTTGAGAGGGCTTCCTTTAGCAGCAACAAGATGCTCAACAGATGGAGACACATCCTTTGTAGCTTCAACTACATTCATATCACTTCCTTGAGATTGCCCTCCAGTTACTGATTTCATCCCATGGCCTGCAATAGCATCTCTTGCTCCATACAGCCCCATGGATTGAGCAATCCCATATGAGTTCACCATATCATTAAAATTCCCTCCACCAAAGCATGAGAACCTTGCAGCTCTCTCAATGAATCCAGAATCAGTTGGAAACTGAGATAAACTGTGGGGAAACATCCCTGGTCCATTCGGTAACATAGAATTAGCAGGGTTCCAACCCATTTCAAGTGTTCCATGATGATCCTGACCAGCTCTTCCAAATCCAAAACCATATTTTCTGATTGCAACTGTGCTTGAAGAACCCCCATTGTTGTGGACATTAATGTCACAAAATCCCAAGTTTTGGGAACAGGTGGGGTTTTCCCAGTAGTTTGGACCAAATGAGTCCACCATTGAAGCAGAGGAACATGAAGAAGAACCAATCAAATCCCCTCTGCTGACATTCATAGAATTCCCCAAGCCAACCATACCTACAGAAGAACTTGCAAGATTTGCACCCCCAAATCTCCAATCCGAGTGCATTCCACTAGAATAACTCATAGGATCCTCGTTTCTATCCACCTCAAACTTTTCTTTGTCACTCATATCCACCCCTCCTTAACAAGTGATATATCAAACCACCCCACAAGCAGATTCTTTTCTATGGTCTCTTCCAAACTAACTGATAACAAAATCAGACAAAATTTAACAAAAGGTACCTCTAACTCTAAGAGTGGCCAAATGGTAACCACTAACTAGTATAGCATAAAACAATGATCAGATGTGG